>JAHZNC010006964.1:0-72855 GCA_027744095.1 Zhuqinia jingwanae | reverse complement strand
GTGCTGGGATGACGTGTGCTGTGTGCTGTGTGTTGTGTGCTGGAATGACCTTGCCGTGTGCTGGAATGACTGAGCCTGATAAGATCAAAGCATGGATACCTATATGCTGGAAATGGGAATATGTTGTTTTTAAACCAGCAGAGCAGTGTTTAATAGCACGCGACTTGTCGGGCCCCTTGTTCTCTATATACAGCTAGCCGTTAATGGACGTAATAGAGTCTTAAGCTTAAGAAAATTATAATTAGCATTCAAAATAATTGTTGCATAAATATTGATTTTATTTCATAACATAATTGGAATGTGCTATACAATTCAAGTTATTCCTTCATGAAAGACATAACGATATCTATAATTCTATCCGCTGCAGTACCAGGAGTTAATTCACCTAAACGAACTTGTTCTATGAGCATTTCGGTAGTTGCCCGCATTTTGGGATCTTCTAATATTACTTCGCGGAGGCCATCCTGAATATGCATCCAAGCCCACACCACCCTTTGGTTCGCACGTTTCGATAAAAATTGCGAGGCAGTTACCTTTCTGTAATTCTGGATTGTATCCCAGAATTTATCAATTCCATTCTGAGTTTTCGCGGAAACTTGTTGCACCTGATACAGTTAAATTATTTAATTTTTAATTATTACAACGTTCGAAAATAGAAATAGCTAAATAGTTATTGGTTTACCTTTGGTTTCCAGTTAGGGTTCACAGGTCGCATGTACTTTAAGGAAGCAGTATATTCATATTGAGCACGGTGGGCGG
The DNA here is from genome assembly GCA_027744095.1 of Zhuqinia jingwanae. Classification (NCBI taxonomy): domain Eukaryota; kingdom Metazoa; phylum Arthropoda; class Collembola; order Entomobryomorpha; family Paronellidae; genus Zhuqinia; species Zhuqinia jingwanae. Next base: position 72,096 of record JAHZNC010006964.1, on the reverse strand, counting down.
CAGCTTGCAAATCTCCGTCTGCCTTCGTAATAACAATTATATCAGCTCTTTCTACAATACCTTTTTTGATTCCCTGAAGCTCATCCCCACCTCCTGGAGGTAAAAGTAACACGAACACATCTGTCATATTTGTCACAGCATATTCTGATTGACCCACACCTGTTTCCAACGAATAAAAACTCTTTGAAAATGCATTAATTAATACACGTCAAGCTGGTAAACAGTAACTTTACATCAAGAAGAAGAAGACATACCCACAGTTTCTACGATTATAACGTCATATCCGCCATATTCGCAAACTAGTATAGACTCATTAGTGGATCGCGTAACTCCTCCTAAATGGCCCCTGGCAGGGGAAGGTCGAATATATGCATTAGGGTCTTTTGTCAAGTTAGGCATTCGAGTTTTGTCACCAAGCAAGGATCCACCCGTAGAAGCAGAAGAGGGATCTACTGCGAGGACTGCAACTTTATGACCGTTGGCTGTCAAATATTTTCCGAATGTTTCAATTAAGGTACTTTTACCGGCACCTGGTGGTCCAGATATACCTGTAGGATAGTCGTGCAATAATAAAATTGATGGCTTCATTGAGTAATTTTTAGCATTTAGTAAATAATTGATAGAATGCAATTTTAACAGTTCCACTGACCTAACCTATTCTTAAGCTTTGGGAACGATTTGTGGTGGTATCAGATAGTATCAAATCCAAAATTTTCTTTGCTAATTTCTTCTTTAATTTATGTTCAGTTTCCATCAAGGTAATTGCTGCCGCTAGTGACCCTCTATTGCCATCTTTGATTTTGTCAACCACTGACTGGGCTTCAACAGATAAATCATTTTCATTTCGTATTGAACGTCTTATGTTTAAATGTGTACTCCGGGCTGAGTTCCATATCGGACTTCCTACGCGTTTCTAAAATATTAGTACAATAATATAAAAATGTGTGGGTTGTGTTGTGATGTGAAATGAATAGCTTTCGATGGAACAAGAACAAAGTAATGCACATTTTTGTGCATTGCACAACCACAAACTTTTCAATTTACTGAATTTGAGCATACCGACTTATCAAAAGTAATCATCAAAGTTCCGGTGGCGTTTCTTACACCTTGAAAAGTTACTTTTAGCAGTTGATTAATCTTCATTGTTTTTATTATCGTATTATTATTACAGACTTGTATGCAAAGACAAGTAAGAGGGGTCTCATGAAATGATCTCATGAATGTTAATATATAACTGACAATCAATTTATACTATTCTATTCTGTATCACAGTCAAATCAAAATTTAAAATATCAAAGTGTCTTTCTATTTCTCTGTTACACTAACGATAAAGTGAAAGTTATGTTTGCTCTCAGGTTTGACAGCAAAAGTACATAAAAGAAAACATTCTTGTCACATGTTCAGTTCAATATGCACCGTTTCTCCATGTCCATCATAAGTTACATTTACAATGTAAATTTTACATGCTTTGTATTTGTAGTCACGTAAATACCACACAAGTGGTATTTCAATGCATTCACGTATTCATCATCATAGGATTCATAGGATGCATGAAGAAAACAACTTTTAACTTCATTTGCCCGCGTGCTTCTAACAACAAACAATTTGAATGTTTTAGGAGAAAGACACGTTTTCCTATCTTTCACTTTTTATCAAGATTGTGTTTTCAAAATTCCAAGAAAAGTTAATGTACTGTTAGGTGAAAGTAAAAAACAAATGTGGTCATCATAAAAACAAACTGATTTTGTTCGACAAATTCGCAAATTCGCGTGTAATAAAGGAATTATTGTCGTCCCCTGCCTGCCTGCACCTGTCATTTCAACGAATTTTTCTGCTAAAAAAATGGACTCCAAAGATATTGATTCCTCATCCGAAGAGTCTTTGGGATCAGACGGAGATGATCAAGATTTCGTTGGTGCGAATGGAAATCAAATAGCCGAAAGTGATTCCTTATTAGATTCATCTGATTCTGATGTATCAGACGACGAGGAAGAGGCAGCTGAAGATATGGATGTCGATGAGGATGCTATTAATCAGCAGCTTGTTGTTATAAATGATCAGGTAATGATAATTATTGGTGTTATCAGTATCAACTGAATTTTTATATAATTTGTAATATATATAATATGAAATATCGTGTTATTAATTTTTGATTAGCTCGCTGAAAATCCATACTCGTACGATTTATACGGTGACAAAATCAAGATATTGAAAAAGATAGGAGATTTGGACAAGTTGCGTGAGACGAGAGAAAAATTTAGCGAAATGTACCCATTATCTGAGCAAATTTGGCTGGATTGGTTGAAGGATGAAGTTAAATTAGCTTGCACTGAGGAAGAGAAGGATGCTGCAGAAAGGCTATTTGCACGTGCCATCGAAGATTATTTATGTATGTGATTGGTCTATTCGTTACGCATTGGCATTGTGTATCAATTTATTTTAACATTGGTAAGAATAATTAGAATGGTTTCTGTTTAAAAATAATAATTTAGCGGTTGAGGTATGGTTGGAGTACATAAACTTCTGTGTAAGCCGAATGGATGGTGAAAATGGACTGGAAAAGTGTCGGGATGTTTTCGAACGTGCTCTTGGATCGTGTGGCATTCATGTGTCTATGGGTTCGCTCATCTGGGATTGTTACAGAAATTTTGAGGCCGCTCTTCTTGGAGTAGCTGCAACAGAGGAACAACTGCAAGCACAAGAAAGTCGGTTTATTTCTCTCTGCCGAAGGCAACTTTCTGTGCCGTTACTTGGCATGGCCAAAACATATGAAGATTTAAAGTCCAAGATAGATATCGATGAAAACACTGATAAAGGGTACAACAAGGCAGTAGCCAGGTTATCAAAGCTGGAAATTTGGGAAGCAAAACTGGTACATGTACTTACAAATATTACGGCTTCATTAATTATTTTATTAATGTATTATATTCAAAGTTTACAAGCTATATAGATGTTTGTTTTTATATTTTAATAGCTGGAACAACACGATAAGCTGAGTGTCTACAGAGATTACATTGAGGACGAGAAGAAAGCAAAAAGCAATCCAGCCAGGATCCAATGTTTATATGAGCGTGCCATCGTCGATTTTCCCTTGGACTCTTCCATATGGCTAGAGTATCTTGATTACTTATCAAAATACCTCAAAATCAACAAAATCATTCTGGATGCTGCAAACCGAGCATCAAGGAACACCTCTTGGGATATTACTATATGGCTCAAATATATGAACCTCGTGGAGATGTTTTGCGAAAGCGAACAGATTTTCGACACAATCAAGTCTGTTTTCGAAAAAGCTATACTCTACTGCAGTACTGGTGAAACTGCAGGCACCCTTTGGTTGAAATATCTGGAATATTTTAGGAGGAAGGTAGATCTTACCAAGTCATCAGAAACAGAATTGGAAATACTTAGAAAGACATTCGATGCAGCTGAGCAGCATTTGCTTCAACGTAAAAATAATTACATTACAAAGTTTCAATTATGCATTGCATAGAGTAGATTGATTGCCATTATTATTAGTTTTATTGGTCTTGTTTTTTGTTCTGCAGTTCTTCCGGAGCCAAACGAATATATTTCCGAGATTTTACTTTTCCGAGCACGATTTGAGTCACAGTGCGCGAAAGGTATTACGGGAGAAGTCAATAATCTTTGGAAAGATATAATTAATAGGGGGTATGGACAATATACAAAGACGTGGCTCCAACACATACTCCAAGAAGTATCATTTGGTTCGGACGTTCGTAAAATCAGGTCACTCTACAGTAAAGCTGTATCACATGTCAAGGACGATTTCCAAATACTTTCTGGTATGTGGGTAAACTTTGAGCGGGACAATGGAGATCTACCTAGTTTACAGCAATGTGAGTCAAAAATTTCATCAGTTCTGGTCAGGAATACTGCAGCGTTAAGGGCGGAAGAGAACACAATATTTACGACACCAGGATATTCTACAACTACCGTTTCAAAAGGTGTTAAGAGAAAAAATAATGACGAAGTTTTGGAATCAAAGAAGGCCAGAAAAAATGAAGACACTGTAGACAGTGATAAAAATAAAACAGGCCAGGTTTTCAAAGTGCCTTTAGCTCCTAAAGATAAAAAAACAGAAAAAGTTGAGAAGGAAGCCCCGAGATCAAGGCATGGGGAAACAATTAAGCATGACTCTAGTAAAGACGACAGGACGGTGTTTCTCAGTAATCTCGCATTTACCACTGACGAGAATGAGATAACTAACTTTTTTCAAGATGTTGGAAAACTTGCAGAAATCAGGATTGTCAAAGATTTCCGTGGTCGTTCTAAGGGTTATGCATATGCTTGTTTTACTAACATTGTAAGTGGTTTACTTTCGTGTACACCTTGAATATACCAACGTCTAAAGTTATTTTTATTATCATTGTAAACTTTTTTTGTTCCCATTAGGATGAAGCAAGGTCGGCACTTGTAAAAGACAGACAAGTTGTAGGAGGACGGCCTGTATTTGTGTCCAAGTGTGACCCTGACAAAACAACAAGGCAAAATCAGTTCAAATACCCTACTAATCTGGAAAAGAATAAATTATTTGTCAAGGGCCTACCAATGTCCTTCACAGCGGATGAACTTCGAGATTTATTTAAGGTTCACGGTGACCTCAAGGACTGTAGGCTGGTCACTTACAGAAACGGTCATTCCAAAGGAATGGCATACGTTGAGTATGTTGATGAGGTAATTTAGCATACGATATGAATGCTTAATCAGCAAAACATACCTACACGAATTAATCCGAAATGGATATTTGTTGACCATTTCAGGTTTGTGCCAAGCAGGCAATACTCAAGGCTGACGGCTCTATGGTGGGTGATAAACCGATATCAGTGGCATTGAGTAATCCTCCTAGTCGAGATTCCCCAAAGTTCAGTTCATATTCTAGATCGTCCGCGTCTGCGTGAGTTGTCGATTCTACTTCCTTTTTTATTTATAATGTAATTTATTTTATCCATGTCTATACTCTAATTAACAATGCATCTGTTTCTATTGCATAGTGACCCACTTCAAAGGCGCACTCCAAAAGTTTTCGTTCCACGATCCCTCCAAGTTGGCAAGAAAAATGAAAATGATGACTCGGCAGAAAAATCAACGGCTCCGCCTGCCCCGAAAAGCAACCAAGACTTTAGAAGCATGTTTCTTAAGTAATAATAATCAGAGATAAGATGTCTTGGTATGTCAAATGTAAACTAATATGTTTATTAGTGTCAAATAAGTCAAATTACATTTTATATAACACAAATGTATATGTGAACGAAATAGTAATATAGATTTTCAATGATATATTTAGTAGTAGTACATCTTAAATGTCCATGTTTATTAACTTCATTCATGTAAATTGTTGTAAACTACAACGATATAACTAACGTGAATCGGTTTAATTTCATTTACCTAATTGAACATGAATCAACCGATTTTATTCTACCTTGTGTGGAATTGTAAAACTTTAGGTTAAAAATAAAATTACGAACATCATTTTATTTGTAAAATACCACGACGGTAAAGATTAAAATTAGTAGTTAAAACTTAAAATTACTAATATACAGAGTAGTTTCAAGTAAATTCAACTGTAAAAAATAATATTTCAAATTTCATTCATTTATTTCTTACGTTTGTTTGAAAACAACAAGTAAATCAAATCTTTAAACCTAATTAATTGAAATAAAGGAAAAATGAACTAAAGGTTTTTTTGTGAAACAACATCCCAAACGACTCATCAACGCACGAACTGAGTCTAACGACGACCTCGACTTCCATACACAAATTTAACTTGCAAAAGATACTTGATGTTCACCTGTGCCACATCATACACGATATATCTGTAAAAAAATTTATATATGTAGACATTAGTTTTTCACCAGTAATTGATGTCATTAAAACAGTACAGACTTAAATAAATCAATTTCAATTAAAACAGTATACTTACTCATTGTACAGAAGTGATGTATCCTTCGCCTTTGATTTGGTGGGTTTTCCATACGGTACCACTACGCCATCTTTAAAAGTGTGCGTCTCATTTGGATCCGGTTCAGTCTGTCCAATACCTTTGACACTATGAGCTTGTTTGGGTGGTTTTGAAATTGACTCCTTAGCCTGCTTCAACTCATGCCTGATTCATAAGACAAGAAGAACAAAGTATAAATGTTATATTTCTTGTGAAAATATTTTAACACGTAGTAGACAGCATATATCATTTGTTTTTAAACTTACATGTCTCCTAATGCAACTTCGCTTAATAACATCAAGCCCGTTGAGTTGTCTCTAGACGTGTTACAGTAATTTGCAGATTTGGTGACCATATCTATAAACAAATGTAAAGTTGTAATAATGAAGTGTACGCAAAAGAACACGATGAATAGTAGTTCCTAAAAAAAGTGTATGTCTTACCAGCAAAATAAACACCCTTGCCAAACATGTATCCAGTAACCGGTGCTTCAGGTGGTGCTATACGCAATCCCTGGGAAAAATATTACACAAATATTGTCACATCCGAGCTTCCTTTCATTTTCATAAAGTTATACAGTTTTCCTTCCATTATTAAATTTACCTGTGAAAGTATGCCAGCAAAATTGGAGACCCGGGATCCGTGCCACAATAAACGGCGATTATGCAAATCCTTAAATGGACGATAACGCTCATTTTCTCCTTTACGAACAACTTTGAAAACGTGCTCTATTTCCAAGGAGTAGCTGGTGTGAGTTGGCGCATGGGTATTATGAAGGTATTTCTCAATAATTTTGTACTCTTCTGAGTGAGCTTCAACAACTTCAATGTCAGCACTCAGAGTTTTGAAATGAGAATCAATAGATGACACTCCGCCCTCATCACCCTTGGACAAAAGTTCATATGCAAGTTCTATTTCCATCAAGTTGTCTAACATTTCGATTTTCACCTAGAAAAAATATAATATAATAATTGTAGACTGACAATTATCTTCTTTTCACTTTGTCAATGAGAGTCTGAAATATACCTTCAAAAGTTCATCATTATCCAAAAGTGGAGGCAACCGTACACCAAAATTGTGTGGAATAAGTGAATAAAAGCGGTTGGAAACATCAGCAATCAGGCGGTTGCGCTTTCGCTCATCCTTTTCTTCATCACGTAACTTTGAAGAATCGGATAGGACTGCGTAAGCCTCCAACAACTGCTTCCTACTTATCTTCCCTAATGGCATTTTCTCCATGTCAATCTAAACCAAAATTACGAAAAATTATTGCAAAAACCCGATTCAGACACACTGGAAAACAATTCCATGCAAATACGAAATTACCTCAAATTCCATCATAGTTCGCTTCATTATATCCACATCAAAGATGAGAGATATCAGAGACTGAACAGGTATTGGTAGTTGCGAATTATCCATGCTAGGAATCAGCTTCTGGGGCTCCTTCTATTTGTACACAAATTGAGTTGGCCATGTTAAGCAATTGCCTTCTGTTTGGTTAAGATGAAATTTAAAAAGAAGTTGACATGATTTCTATACCTGGCCATAATCAATATCCAAACAGATGTATCGTCCAGGTTTTTTGACAAACTTTCGTGCCCAAACATTTCCAGTTTTCTCTTCAAATTTTTCCATGAAAAAATCAATGGCATCTTGTTTACTCGGATGCGGATCTGTTTGCTTGCCACCCATAGTAGTTCCGATACGACCCCACGAACGAAAAATGTAGTATCTAAACCAATTTATTGAACCAATGAGAACAAATTTTACAAATGCCCACGTTAATATATCCCCTTGAATTCCCATAATATTAATTATGTACATTTCGTAACTTACTCTTTAGGCGCTACATCTGATTCAATTATTTGCAGTTTGTAGAAAGAATTCAAGCCATCCTCAACACTTATGTGATTCAATACACAGTTGTAGAACAATTTTCCCTCCTAAGATATTCGTAATTTCCAAAAATACAATTTAATAAGCAAAAGTTGTTCTATTGTACAGGATTTTTTACATGTCATTAAATTTCTCACCTTTAGTACGTGGTATGGTCCATCGTCTAAGCCGGACTGGGGGTCAATTACAGCTCCATCTTTCATTTTTAACTTGACAGATGATAATTCCTTTTCCATGATTGCTACAACATTGTCAACAATAATTCAGTTAATTCACACAATAAGTTAAACTAAAATCTATGTACATGAATTAAATTATATACATAGATGTAAGTTCTGTATGCCCCGTATCTGTCTGTAGAATTCTCCTTCAAATTCTACAGTCATCAGAAGGCAATTATAGATGCTATTAATGTAGGAAATAAAGTGACAGTTGCACAAGAACTTATTTAACAACTGTGTATGCTGATTTCCAAGCAGGATGCTGATTTGTTTGTGGCTAAATAAAAACTACTGGAAGACAACTATGTATCATCATCATAAATCTTGGTGAGCTTACATTTGGTTTCTTTAGGTTTCTCGAATTCCTCGTTGAGAGTTTTCAAACGACCACGTACATCTTTCACCCAATCACTCAACAAACATTTGCTCATTTCATCCGCCAACTTGTAATTAACATCTTTGATATTAGACACAAAGTCTGCGGATAGAACAGGTACACCATACTTCTTAGCTTTCTCCACATTCTTTGAAGATTCCTTGAACTCGTCTATATCAGAAAATCAAAACTTGTGTAAAAAAGAAATATGATAACTTGATAAATAGAATGGTATAAATAAAATTACATTACCGACATGACAGATTGGTAACAGATAAGTGACGATATTATATTACCTTTAGACGTAATTGCTGCTGCAACAGACGCACTGCATCTGGATGTTAAGTCCCCACCAAACTTTTTGATAGTTTTCTCCATTGCAGACTTAATCTCATCAGTTTTCACACCAAAAATTGTAAATTTGAACCCAGTAAGAGGCTTCTTGATGATTTTAGGACCCCTAGTAATATAAATATTTATTAACTAATGAACTTTTAAATCACAAAATGTGTTCACACATCTTCATCATTTACGTTTCTCGTATGACAACTTACATGGCGTTTTGAGGAACGCCAACTTTCCCTTTTACAGGTGCAGCATGCTTGGGAATGATTCTTTTCTGAACCTTAAATTTCCGACCCGCACTAAAATACAAAGAGGAAGTATGATTATGCTTACCTATATGTACGAATAATATGGAGGTCAAGCTAAGAGGTTTTAATAAACTTACAAAACTGCGTGTTCCCGTAAATCATTAGGTACTTTAAATGGTACTCTTTCAACGTCTCCATCTAGCACGTAACCACATTTTGTGAATTCAGAAATATAACCAGTGCATTGGTAACCGACGCCACTTCTGCATACAGAATATAGAGTTTTCATCCATGAATATAGATAATACTTATGATCCAAATGATTAATAATAATGGATAATTAAGTTAAATCATGAAACTTACTTGTAATAAAATTGCCCCTTTTTGCAATCAGTACATTTTTTCATAGCTCCGAACGTCATAATGTCAGAAATTAAATTTAACATCTATAGTGGAAATTTTAACATGTGAGTAATGAGTATTATGATCCTTCTCTCATTTGAGTAGTTATTACTACTGACATCTGGCACTATTATTTAAAAAGTACTTACCGGCTTTAGACCAACTAATAAATCTTCTGGGAGCTCTTGTTTATTTGTAGAGATAATCTGTAACAGGTCAGACTTTTTTAATTCTGACTCCAGCAAATCTCTATATTGGTACATTTGTTTATTTTGTTTCCGCATCAAATCTTCCTCCGCCTTCTCGCCCTTACTGCCATTTTCAGTTTTGATCTTCTTGGAAGGTACCTCGCCACTGGATGATCCAGAATCCTCCAGTTTCCGTTTACTGTAAATGTTTCGGCAATCATTTTTCAATATTTCAACCCAATTATATAACTAAACGAAGTTAGCAAACATTTCAGGCTTACGGAGGAGTAATAGCCGGTAATTTTTTTGTCAGCGCTGATTGGTCAGCCCTCTCAAGATCCTTAAATCCAACTAAAGTAGACTTACTAGCAGCGACAAAAAATTCCAACTCATCCCGTATTTTCACAAAACAGTCCAGATGATACCAGCGATCCTGAAACGCGACATTTATGCAACCAGATTGTTATAGTTATAATAGTTATGATTCTGTACATAAATCCCATCAAATCTATTTTATCTTCACCATTCCAGATGCAGCAGCAAACATAAGGGCCCTTTCCGAAGTAAAATCTTTTTTTGAAATACGAATGGCATCTTTTGGGATATTTTCCTCACACCCGACACAAGCACTTCTTCCTGATTTTGCATAGCCAACAGAAAAGTCAGAACCGGAACTGCCACCGGGTTTGGATTTGGCACCTTTTTTAGCTGACCCACCTGGCCCTGCGCCACTACTGCTCGCACCTGTCAAACAACATCAACCACCAAAATTGCAATGTGTGAACCGAAAATGTGTAATGTAAAAGAATATAAATTGATATCATAAAAACATTGGTCTTATTAATATCCCTAATAATTTACATTTTTAACAAATTAACGGTTTAACTAACCAATTTTAGACTGTATTAGCTTCTGATCGTCATATCTCATGGATTCGTAATCTTCGATGTCACCCACACTCGCTGGTCGGTGCTTTTGAAAGAAGCATTGTGAATGAAACCAATGAGCATCCTTCCCATCGTGGAAACGAGATGGTACCATTATAGCAAGTCGTAAAGCCCCCTTTTCGATGGGAGTTTTGCACAATTTACAACCAGCACGCCCTAATATTTCATATAAAACACACAAATGACAATTTATTAATTATTAGTAATGCAGCTAAAACAAGAGATGAAAGAACAGCAGCGAAATTTTCTCTATGTACCGGAAGCAAAAATAGCAAGATACGAAGTCGATATAAACACTCAAATTAATAACGTCTAAATGAAAACATGGTGCTTACCCGACTTGGCATACTCAGTTTTGAAAGGTAACGAAGTAGCCATTTTCACAAACAATCAGGATCGAGAAAACTGGCGACAGCTTATTAATTTATTTTAAGGTTCTCGCAACCCCGGGCGTTTATCTATTTTAACAACAACGCAAACTGACAGTGCACTGACTGACTGATAGGAATGACAGGGCCAGTAAACAGTTTAAACTCGTAATCAAGTAACATAAAGCTATTAAATTTTTATCTCGTGACAAATTAAAATTACAACAAGAAGCCTTCAATTAAAATTAGAATCGAACACGCCAAATGGAATACCCACGACGATGCGAGTATTACTAGACAAAACTTATTATATAGTATAGTAGTACAAAAGAACAGTGACTGAAGAGAAATGAAAACAAAGCTGATCAAGTTCAATCAAGTCAACAGCCAGAGCGGTACACTACTACACAGACACACATTGCTTCATACAAAGGACAAATGGAGAAAGGATGATTGTCGATTAGGTAGGAACTTATTGCGCCAAGAATTCAAATGAATTAAGCTAAAGTGGGGAACTGATAGATTTTTTATGCGTTTGTCACAAAAAAGACGAAAACCTTATTTCAGCAGACTACTTTCAGACTTTCAGACTAGACTGAAGAAGGAAAACAAAGGTGTGTTTGTATTTTTTTAGATTCACTAGATTGGAGCAAGCGATTAGATGTGGAAAAAAATTGAAGGTATTTATGTACTTAGGTATGATGATGGATGACATTTATTTTATTCATTATTTTGAACTTATAAAAGCAAAATAGATACATAATATTAAATATGTACATGAAAATTTACACAACACAAAAAATACATAGAAGATTTTTTTAAACAATTTTGTTATGAATCATTTCTACTTCTTCAACAGCTTGGTTTGTGCAACAACGCTTTTGAAAGCGTTAAGCCGGCCATTGCCGAACACATGGTTTGGAAACTCGTTGTCTTCAACCCCTTCGCAAACTCTTCCAGAAAATTGCAAATTCTTATCCGTGTTTTGAAATAAAAGTTGTCGGACATCTGCAACTGTTAGATCCTTGTCCCTTGTCAAAAGTAGAGCGATTGTTCCAGATACATGGGGAGCCGCCATTGAGGTACCGGAAAGAGCTCTATGAAATGCAAATGAAATGAAATATTAATATCATGACGAATACAACGGTGGACTTTTATCTTCCAAATACATTTTCATTGTATTACCTGTACGAGTCGTCAGCTAAGTAGTAGGAAGAAATCACTTCTGAGCCAGGAGCTATATATCACACCAGTTCACAAAGAATTAAAACTGGGGCAATTTACCAAATATTAACCAAGTTCAGTAACTCGTACCTGAAATATCCGGTTTCATTCTAAAATCTGTAGTAGGGCCAACGCTGCTGAAAGATGAGATTGAATCAGTAGACATTGTAGAGCCGACGCCAATAACATCTTTGAGATCTCCAGGGCTGTTGGCTGTGTTACATTGTGGTCCACTATTGCCTATGCTAAACACGGGAATGATATTGGCTGCTATCCATGCATTAACTACGGGAATAAACCTACACAACGCAATATAATAAATTTAAAATGCAGGTTTCAAGAAGAATGATCGCAATAGTTTACATTTTCTGACAAAAACTAATTGGTGTTTCAAAAATGTGGTTTACCATGTGGCTCCTCGGCCTCCACCCCAACTATTGGACACTACATGAGGTGCCTTCGAACAATCAGGAAAACTACCATTGGCCAAATGAGGACATGCAAAGAATTGCCCACATCTGTTTAAATCAAATTGAGAGCACGCATTTGTTGCACACCCACGACAAGTCTGAAATATTTAAAATATTGTATATCCAAATAATTATTAAACTGCTAAATAGGTAAACGTTCTCATTCTCATTGAGTGTCGAACACTTTAAATACTGTTTAGTCCCGTAGCTATTATGTGCTCCCTGTTTTTATAAATATTTAATTACCATCCAAGTTACTCCCGGAGCTACACCGATTCCATATTTGCCGGCGATGGTACCACTATAACATAAGTTATCAATCATGATGATCATGAATTTCAATTTATCGATTATTTAAAAATGAATAATATACTAGTTCTTACGTAGTGTGAGTTCCATGACCTATGTATGATAGTATAATAATGAATTAGATACGAATTACATTAAAATGAATGAAAAAGATTTAAAATAATGGGTAGTAATATGTACATGTTATATAATAATTTGTTATTTGACTAACCATTTCTATCCGTGGGAAACGTCTCTAGAAAGCTGGGGTCATACCATCCATAGTCACCAGCAAAGTTGTCCTTTAACGCTTCGTGTGTAACACGGACTCCAGTATCCATAGTGGCAACCTTGACACCTTTCCCGTCACTGTTCCCTATTTCTTTCCAGGCTTCCGGTGCTTGAATTTTCACAATGCCCCATTCTAATTCTTCAGCGTTTAAGGTTGCATTGGTACTCTCTACTGGCTCAATAATGTGAGCATAAAATTCCTCGTCAATTGATTTTACCTCGTCAAATGTGACCAAGTGGCTGACAAGCTCCGGATCTGCTCCTTTCACGTATAGTTGGTTATTGATCCACAGACTTTCAAATTCTATGGTATTCAGGGATTTTAAGTACGTTATCAAGTTCTTTTGAGATTCTTCTGCGTGGCTGACCAATGAGGAGTACAAGGTATTCAGACGGTCAGTTCTGCTGGAGAAGCGGGTGGACTGGATCTTATTTATGACATTCGACGTGTCTTCTTGGAATACAACAAAAATGTTGGTGGTTGATTTTGTTTTGAAAGCAGCTTGTAAATCTGGCAAGACCTTGGAGGAAAATGTGGGGTTGTGGGAGGGTGGAGCTGCTGACACTACGGCCAAAAAGAGAAAAAATGATGCTACAATCATTTTGTCGTTTTTACTCTTTTATATAGCAGATTTGAAGATTTTGTATTTGATAATACAAACAAGTTAATTTTTGTTGCAGGATTGGAACGAGAAGTTCTGGTGCAAATGTGTATGAAAACACTGATGAAATGTTCAAATCATTCCTCGGTATTTATATGAAAGACCACAGGTGACAGGAAGCTTTCAAGTGGATATTTCCACAAGTTAAAAAATCATTGTCTTATTTTCCAAACTACAACATATTTGTAATAATTTTTGTCAACACAGGGATGTAGTGTGCATCTTTACTTATCATTAATTTGTCGCTGCCAATGAACTTCCAATTGCAAATGTTTGGTTTTTTATTGAAAAAATATTTGCATTAAATCTTAAACTGTAATATGTACTACGTTTGTTGCATCGGATGTTCATGTAAAGCTCAAGTTCAATGATACATTTTTGCCAAGTTGGACGTGTTATGTGGATTGATTGATCTATCCATATACATTAATTCATTGATTCATTGACATTTCCTTTGGGAAAAACGAACAGAAACGGAAATTTGTACTTATGTTTTCTTTTTTATTTACACATGGATTTATTCATTTAATTTGGATAAAACAACCTCTCAAGTAGCAACTGATCGGTACAATGGCCGGATCGGCAAGTACTAATCGGTCACTTTGAGTTTGAAGACACGCAATATATGATGGATAGTCTGGTGAATATTTTGCAATAGACAGATTTGATGCGTTTTGATTGATTATTTTATTTTAATTAAAAAAATTACATTTCAGGACGCCACATAAATGCGTCATGTATCATTTCATGATTCAACTTTATTGACTTTAACAAAATAGAATTCATCAACAAGTTTTGATCGTATTTCCCAGTGAGAAATAATTTATGTAAGATTATAGTATTTGTTAATTAGACTGATAATATGCTGAATAGGTAAATGTCAAGTTGACCTCGCAGATTCTTGCAATACCCCAACAAAGAGTGCCTGCATGAAAATCCTTGGTTCAGTATTCAGATTCTGTTTCTGTTGGTGCTGTTTGTTCTTTCCACGAGCAGTGGTCTCAAGGACCGAGACCTATCTTTTTTAACAGGTTATGAAATAATGTGTTCGATTGTAACCGGTCTGCTGGTGTAGTTTAATTAAAACACTGAAGCTTTATTCTTACCTACACCAAATGTACATAAGTCAAGTAAACTCATCCTCTGTAATGTTTAAGACATTTAACGTGTAAATAAAATCCATTGATTCAACAATAATTTAATATTTAAGAATTTACAACCACATACATTTACACATATAATAGTTTTTGTCGAGTTTTGTTTGGAAGTTTGGAAGTATATATAGCTGCTTGCGACAACAGGTGGTGTGAGGCAAAGCTGTACAGTATCAGGAAAAGATTTCAAAGCTTGTACATGTATGGCTGGCTAGATACTTTTTGACAGATGA
This sequence comes from Zhuqinia jingwanae, assembly GCA_027744095.1. Classification (NCBI taxonomy): domain Eukaryota; kingdom Metazoa; phylum Arthropoda; class Collembola; order Entomobryomorpha; family Paronellidae; genus Zhuqinia; species Zhuqinia jingwanae. The sequence goes on along the minus strand of JAHZNC010006964.1, from coordinate 56,821 downwards.
TTTCACACCTTTTCTCACAGGCATGAATTAGAGGTTATAATGCATGCACAAAAAGTTTGTATCTGGTTTGCATTTCAGGTTTAATACCAACTTACTTTAATCTTTCATTAAATTACTGTCATGTTTCCTTTTTTTGAAACATTTATATGGACATGTGGTCAGCTATATTATATTTAGGGATTGGATTATTAACTATAATAATCGTCTTCATTTTCAAACTATTCGTAAGACTTGATAACGCATTTCGGGTGGTTTCGCACAAGATTCCTGGGCCACCTAGGTCACTCTTCGTCGGAAACACTTTCCAGTTTGCAGTTTCATCAGAAGGTATTCAACCGAGCTCATTGTACATACTTCCAATCAAGATGATTGACATAAAAAAGTCTCCATTTCCGAAAAATTGCAGGGTTGTTACCTTTATTTGATAAATGGGTACAGAAATATGGCCACAGATTCATATATCGCGTCGGGACCTATTGGATTGTTGCACTTAGTAATCCAAAAGACATTGAGGTTGCTAAAATTATTGAATTCTTTACCTACTTGCTTACTTTTACTTACTTTTTATAAGCATTGCATAATATGACTTTGTCGTTTCGGATATTTTGTAGAAGTTGCTGACATCCACATCAGAAACTGTAAAAAGTGTGGATTACGACCAATTGATACCATGGCTTGGCACTGGATTACTAATTAGTAACGGTAATTCTCCCGTAAAATGATCAAAAAAATTGTCACAACGCATTTGTGAAGTTTTGTGCACCATTTACTGTATTAATAGGTGAAAAATGGTCAAAAAGGAGGAAACTGTTGACACCTGCTTTCCATTTCAAGATTTTGGAGAAGTTTATGGATGTGTTTAACCAACAATCCTTCAAGTTTATAAATATTATCACAATAAAGTTTCAGCCAGGAGAGGAATTTGACGTAGATGCATTAATTTCAAAGCTTACTTTGGATATCATTTGTGGTTTGTCCCCCGGATAATTTAGTGTTATTCTGCGTTATCTGTATTATAAAGCTGTTGATTTTAAAGTTTGGAATGAGTGTAAACTCTTGTTGCTTTAAATAGAAACTGCAATGGGTGTAAAGATAGAAGCACAGGATCAAGACACGGAATCAAAATACATATCCGCGATAACAAGGTTCATAAAATAACTTACTATCGTTGGTTTAATCAAAACTGGCTGCGCTATTTTTAATAATCAGCTGAATTCTATAACCTACACTGACAACTGATGATAAGCTTTGCGTGTTTTTAAGCTTTCTATAGTATGCTACATATATTTGTCATGGCTGGGCTTGCCGGGTATTTCTTTAAAAGTTTTTAAAATTTGAGTTGCTGGCATTATTATAACAGAATGAAATATTTGCAACAATATCGAGCATTTCGTCCTTGGTTGGAACCCTCTTTCATTTGGAATATTTTTTCATATGGCAAAGAAGAGCAAGGGCTCCTAAAAATTCTCCATAATTTCACCAACCAGGTATATGCAAGCTTTAAAATATTTTTAGCAAACTTTTTTGTAGTATCAAAATTACAAATTGTACGCTACGGCTACTAATATTTTAATGTATTCTCATCTACCTTACCAGGTTATTCAGCAGCGCAAATTGGATTTTGTAACAAATTCTTCTTCAAGTAGAATCGATGACAATGCCACAACTGACCCAGAATCAAATCCAAACGTGTACGAAAGTGAGTACAAGATATTTATTTAGCCTTCTATTAATATATTGCCAATTTTTCAAGAATAGTAGAGCAGATCGTTTTAAGTAAAGTTGACTATGATTTTAATCTGCGTAATTTAACTCAGACTCGTATGAGTAGTATGTATCTTTTATTTGACATTGACAACAAACCTTTTAACGCTGTAAGAATTGGCCGTTAGTTTGAAAATTGTTACCGTTGTTTATGAGCACGAAATTTTCTCAACGGGAGAATAGTAAAGAAAGGGATTTACAAATAATTTAGCGAACACACATGTTGACTATTTGATTGACCCTAAACGCTTGGACTTGTTTTACACACCAAGTTTGGTTAAAAAAAATTAGCAAGTGCACGTACATATTCCCTTTGTTTACTCCCTGATATCCAAGGCTAGTTTTATGGCCACAAAAAATCAAACGCGTCCTGTCACTAAATTCAATGCTGACTTTCAATTGTGCAAGTATATATACCTACATATTTAGTAATCACTCGTGCATAAATTATTTTTTAGGTAAGAAGAAAACTGCATTTCTAGATTTGTTGTTGCAAGCACAACATTCCGGTGATTTAAAAAGTGATGAAGATGTTCGCGAAGAAACTGACACATTTATGTTCGAGGTGAGTTATTTAGGTAAAATTTATTACAAGAAATAGTTTCTTATATTCTCCAATGTTATAAATAGTTCCAAATATTAAATATCGTTTGTAATATGATGATGGAATGTTTAGGGTCATGATACTGTGTCTGCAGGTATTGGATTCACCCTCTTTCTCATTGGAAATTATCCTGATGTGCAGGTAGCTTTTCTAGAAAGTGGAATTTTGTTTCTGCTTAACCTTCTGTTTTTAATTTGGAAATGTCAATTACATATGCCCTTATATAAAGTCAGTAGTTAATCAGGAATATTTTTCTAGGCAAAGGTACATGACGAATTACAAAAGGTATTTGGGGATGATAGAAATCGTTCTGTAACAATGCAAGATTTGGGACAATTGAAATATCTGGAATGTTGCATAAAAGAGTCCCTACGAATTTGTCCAAGTGTGCCCGTTATTGCAAGGACGATTCAAAAGGATTTTGAACTTGGTACCTATATGTATAACTTGTATTTAATTTCCAAATGCAAATATAGGTTGCTTTCTAATTTGAATTTTATGTTTGCATCAATGTCATCATAATATGAGAAGAAAAGGGCATAATACTACCACCAGAGACGCTAGTTGTAATACTTCCTTTCCAGCTTCATAGAAATAAGGATGTGTACCCAGACGCTATTTGCTTCCGTCCAGAGCGTTTCTTTCCAGAAGAATCGGCAAAACGAAGTCCTTTTGCTTATGTACCTTTCTCTGCAGGACCACGGAATTGTATCGGCCAAAAGTTTGCTCTAATGGAGGAAAAGGTCGTGATTGCAAATGTTTTTCGCAATTTTAAAATAACATCCGTGGAAAAATTGGACGACTTGACAATGCTGTCTGATTTAATACTTCATTCAAAATATGGATTGAAAATAAAATATTCATTAAAATAATTTTTTCATCATTTTTCGTCATTTTGGATGCATTTTTTTAGGAGGATGGAGAACATATGAAATTAATGAAACTCATGCATGTGAATTATAAATAATCTTTGGCACATACCTAATAATATCCCTGGTTAGATCTGTAATAAGACAAAAGCATGGTAGGATAATGTGAGGAATGTATAAAAAACTGTATATATTATATATGCGCTGTAATTGATTCGTGACAGATAATCAAGTAAAACTGAGAAAATGTCACGAAACATGCAAGATGGTTTAAATCAATCAGTAGGTAATATATACATATTATGGATATGTACACGCTCGTGGGATTTTTTTCAACTAGATTTCCTAATATTTTTAGTCAAACTTTTAGTTTGTAGAAATATAGACAAAATAATTTATGCAATGCAACATTTATTATTTATTTGCGTAATACAATTATTATTGTAAAATATAAATACATACTTTGGAATATCTAGTTCACTACAGTTTGATTATATACCTTGAACGAGCAAGATCACCTGTTGTAAAAAAAATTCCACGGGCCTGGTCCAAATCGTTGGATTTCTTCGTGCAGCCTAGTTTTACTGAAATAAAAGTAATTTTTCCTGTAAGTCAAGTTTATAATATTAAGTAATTTTTCTTTTATCCTAATTATATTGTATCATACTACTCGTACACACAATTAGATTAAGTGCAAATTTAACTTACCTATTTCTCTTCTCGCATTGTGATGTATGCAGTTTCGTGATAATCTGTTCCGTTCAAATGTACTTTGTCATGAATCAGATTTAAAAACCCTTCTAGTGTCATTACTTTCCGTTCAACTTTTTTATCTATTTTTGCAAAAAATATCTCAACTGCCTTCACTAGAGCATTGAAACCATATACAAATCTATCGACACTCGCTAATGTTTCTGGGTCTGGAGTAGTAGTGGTTTCTTCACCACCATTAGCAGGACCGTTGTCACCACCATTAGCAGGAACGTTGTCACCACCATTAGCAGGACCGTTGTCACCACCTGCAGACCCATCGTCCCCTCCAGGTTCTGACCCTTCTTCATCTTGGCGTATTACTATGTTGCCCTTTCGATTCCCAGCAATGGCACCAAAAACCGCACAAAATGTGCTGGATGTTAAAAGTGCCAAAATAAACGTTACTTTCAAACTTTTCATAATGATTCGAACAGTAATGAAATGTCAACAATTATCAACCATACAACTCTGAAAGAGGACCACACTCAGGCAGTTTCTAGGCAGTTATCTGACACTGACTGACCTTTCTGTTGTTTTGTTGCTGTTATTACAATTTTTCTTGTTCCAACATGAGAATTAATGTTAAGGTACATTCGCTGTCTGTATGAAAGATGTCAAGATGTGCCACAAAGATAAATGCTACGCAATTACGTCGATTTTTACCTTTGTACATTTTTATGATGTGTGTTAGCATGCAAACTTCACGCTGCATAACCAAAATTTAAAAAAAATCAATGCCAAGCAGAAATTTTTAGCAACAATTTTTTACTTTTTTAATTCAATTTTTTTGTTTTCGATCTCCGTTCTCCTGTCACGGTGTTCAAAATCCTTCCTAGTGTATCAATAAAGTCTCGTGCATCCTGACACCAACGGCCAATTGTTTCCACTGCAAATGGAATGAAATGATGATATTTCACTCGTTTCTTCGTAGATGCTAAATCAGCAGCACTGCTGGGTAACTTTCAGGAAGATGTTTTTTCGTTTTATTTAATTTTGTAGTTTATTGTAAAAATGTGTATGCAATGGTGATGATGATGAGAATTTATAAAATTAATTGATTATAGGTGAACAGGGAAAATTATTTACATGTTGACGTTGAAAAATCATCTCTCTGCATATATTGGTCACTTGGGGGCATGGTGAGATTACGCGTGGTCGCGAAAAGATTTACGTGCCTGTAAATTTTGCCTAAATAATCAAATTAAATGTTACATGGAAATCGGTTAGGGTTTTCTTAGAAATATAAAGACGCAACCTTTCAATTGATGCTATGTAAATGTATGTATTTTGTTGTCGAAATTGTAGCTACTATATCCATAGATTTTTATATATTTTGAAGCATGACTACAAAAGTTGAGCTGGTGTTCTAGAAACTCTTCTTAAAGCCAATTCTTTTGAAGGTTGCATGTCATTATTAATTACAAATTATAATTTTTCTGCTCAATAGTGGTCCTTAACTATTTATATTTGATTGATCACATTGCGCATAAAAGTGTGCATGTTATGCCAGGTCACCAGCACGATTAACATAGAATTAGAGCAAATCAATTAAGAGAAGGATACAGAGAAAACATGATCATGTCCGTTTAATTTGTATATGCTCTTTGTCAGTTTGTTGACTGAAACATGAACAAGCACAGAAGGGTGGTTATGATTTCAAAGCGAAACATGATTCGAAAATGCACACATTATTTATTACATAGACATAGACAAGTATATTATGCTTGTTTAGTGAGAAGACAAAACGACAAAAGTGTTGTTTTTCATGAATTGTATATTTATCGTAAACGTGTCATCAGTTAAATAAACATTTAAAGTACAAATTTATGTGTCCATGTTAGATTAGAGAAAACAATTATTGATCGTGCATGATATAATACATTGATTTGTGGTTAATTTTTGTCCAGTTCATCATAATATCATCATAACATATTCTTACAAAGACGGTGACTGAAAAAATACGATGGGACTCGGCTGGATATGTCTTCTGTCTGTCTGGTCAGTATTTGGTAGATTGAATTAGTATTCAAAACGGAACCCTCACTATCTCTTCCGCATTTACATTACATACAGAAATTTCATACGGTTGAACATATACTATGCCAGTTATAGCTGCTGTTGATGTTTAAAATATGAACGTATATATGTTTGAATGACCAATTAAGTGTTTTTCATCTTCAGTTCTATACAACGCTTTGGTACTTTAACACTTGTTCATGTTGCTGCAACATAATTATGTGAATTTTTTGCTCGCCTCTTTTGGTTTTGCAATGTCATTTTTGTAAACCTCGTGAATTTTTTCGCGATATTGTCCTTCGTTTAAATTAAATTGAAACTCTTACATCTTACTACTGGTAATTTATGAAGGATTTATAGAAGCGAAAACCTGCAAAAATGCAAAGCAACTCATGTGTTTGTCTGTAAGTTATGAAATAAATATGATGTAATATTATTTATAAAACATGCGAAAAAGTGCAAACTTGTGTGGTGTGGATAAAAAACTGAGCATTTCATAAACAGTATATTTCGTAACAATGTTTACATTTTTGTTAACTAGATGAAACATGTACGCAGGCTCGCTTGTTGTTCCTGCTTTTTTAATTGTTGATGTGTGTAACAACATTATTTACATTAACAAATTATAAGAGCAGTAGTGAAACTGAAATCAAAATACAGATGATTGAAATAAAAAATGCTGCACCAATAATTAATTCATATCCAAATCTATTAAAATGTTACTGACGACAAATGCCATGCATCGCTAGTAGTTGCTGTACAGTAAAAGCCGTTAGTCCGAACACGAAAAAGCACAAACTACGTCGTATGCATGTAAAATAAAAGTAATACGTACCTAATTATAGGAACGACATCTGTACTACTGCGCTGCGTGAGGGATTTTCCATATACATCAATTACATCATTAAAATTAATAAGCATTTCACTTTGTGCTACTACAATTAAAAGCTTTGATAATTTCAAGAAAGTATAGTCAATATAAAGTTCCAAAGCCGTGTAGTCAGAAGATGAAAGTTTTATGCTTAAATTTTATTTTTATACTTATACACAATGGCATTGGGCAAGAAATTTTTACTAGTTGAAAAATCGCATTCAATGACTTGGCATCTTTTGTTCGAAAGTGTTTAAAAAAAGTTGTAAGATGTAATATTTTTTGTGATGTGTCTGAAACTGTGCATAAAGCACACTTGTATGATGGTATAAAAATAATGAACAAAGCATGTAAAAAATATATGTAAAATGATGTAACGCTATAACTTCAGTCTCTTGTGAAGTCTTGTGTATTCAATGTCTCCCGAATATTCGTAAACAACGCGTAGAAAAGGTGAACGTTATACTATTCAACACGCAACAGCAGGAAAAGGTGACCTTTCCAATTTCCATGCGCAAAAAAAAAATTCTCTGAATGTTGCATACTTGCATTAAAAATACCTTTGAATGATATGTTGAGTCGATTGTGAGAATGTACTTGTTTTCATTTTCACAATTATATTGATTGCGCCATCACCTTCTTTTGCTGAGCCGGTTCTAAAATATTGTGTATAGATTTGGTACGATGCTTGAGAGTTTTTTTTACAACACATTATAAGCCGAAGTCTCATCTCGAATTTAAAAATAGTCAGTAAACAATCTATAGTAGACTGCACACTTGTAGGACACTTCATCTCAATGAAGTGTTGCATAATATCGCTTTATATACAAATATGAATCTTGCTGTAGAATTTTGTTTATTGTACACATCCCACAAATTCATCCGATTTTTTGTATTATTGGTTCAAAAATCATCTTCCAAATGGCATAGATATTACAGATATTATGGTGATAAACTGATATTTTGCGCAGCACGTTTATCTTAACAAAAAAGTTGTACTTGGAACACTTGTAAAATATACAAAAACATTATGACACCATACCACATTCAGCACTATAGTTGTTAATATAAGTACTATGTCGAATCTTAGAATTACTTCAACATACATCGAAAAATCTGAGTAAAAAGTGTTGCTTCTCGTTTATGTTATCACGAGAGAGATCTTCAATAATAATAAGCTATCATTTACAATATGCTACAATTATTAGAACTTAACATAATGGTATGAATAACTACTGTTATTTCATCCGCCCCTCCGCTACAGAAAAAGAGGCGATTTGACGAGAAAATGTATCGGCTGGGATTCATGCTCTAAGAAATTCATTCATGCAGCCCTAGCAGGGCTCTCTTCCCCTTCTCTGTCCTTATTAGAGGAAAACTCTTTCCTCTCATTCAATGGGCATACTTTTTATAGTAAATATTACAGCAATCGAATCCCGACTCCCAAATAGATTGCCAAAAAAAACGTTGAAAACAAAACGTTATGCTTATTATGTTTTGTCTTTGACAATTATTGGGTAGGTCATTCAAATCTACACTTGAAGTTTGATGCATACAGCAAAATAATGTTTTCACCAAAAGATATGTTCAAATCAGAAGCACTTGTGCACTACTTTGTACACAAGTACATCGCATTAATTTTATTTTACATAAGAGGCAGTCTGTTCAGAATGATCACCTCATAAAAAATTCGTTAAAAAAACAGCTTGAAATACTCATATGCAATCTTTACGTGAAGTAGAGATGAACCCCACATCATTCCGATTTCATTATTCAGCATCAGCAAACTCGACTTCCAACAATATTTAAAAAAAGAAGTATTTATCTCTTTTAAATTAAATGCACGAACAAGTTGTTCCTATTTGGTTTGCTGACTATCTCCCCTCTCATCTTCGTGTGTCATGCAACACAGCATGATTTAAAAAATCAATTATGTGTGTGTCAACCTTGTGATTTTTGCTTTATCCTCCATTGGCACTCACGTATAATCCTACTACTATATATAGTTTTATATCCTAGTTTTCTGTTTTATACACATTTTGTGTACTATATTGTATGGTTACTAATGGTGAATTGCCATAATGCAAGCATATATAGTTACTGATTGTAATAGTGGTTAGTGGCTGGTGACTAGTGAGCCGAGCATTGCATTTGTTTCGGTTTTTTGTAAAGTGTAAATCGTAGTGTCATGTAACCAGTAACCACCATATACCATTATTGCCAACATAACATTGCCATATTTATCGTGTGTAGACCATTATGTAGTACAATACACATACTACACAATGTGAAAAATATAGTTAGCAATCCGTTAGCTACCCCGTTTGTTTAGCCCTACACAACACAAGTCTTCATTCATCTTTTTTGTGTCGTAGTCTTTTTCGTGTAACGAATGCCCACACGATATGCATTCCGATATAATATGCTGTTTAAGCGTACGCTGATTTTAGAGTTTTGTTATATTATCATCATCGTACTCGGCAGTTTTCAATTACAAACTTGGCAACAAAAACCTACATTGCAAATTGCAATGCATAAAATGGAAGATGCAGTGAATATTAAACAAAAAAATATTATACCTACTACTAGTAGTATTCAGAGGGTTTTTTTCATGTAGGTATACCTATGCATTAGATGCACTTGTACTACAAGTCTTGTAGTATGTTATTCGATTATTATTATACCAAGCTTAAAAGTCCAATCATTCAAGATATTATATTATACGTCTGAGTGGTGAAATTATACTCATTGCCCATCGAAATAGAAACTGACCATAACAAAATCACATCAGTTTGCATTTGCATTCTATATCTGCTTGTCAAGCAGGATTGATGCTAAGATAATCATATCACTTCTCAACAACAAAACCCCCACCATCATTGCCAACCAAAGTACTTTTCTGCGCAATTATTTCCTGCTTGTTTGATTCCAGTTCAAAAGGCAGATAAGGAAAATAAAAATAAACAACCTCAATTGGGATAAAATGGTTAGTATGTGAGCGAATAGGTTTCATTCTGCGAAAAGAAGTACAACTAAATTCAACTTTTTTTTAGCTGTTCCTTTGTTTATTTCTGATTTGGCTTTCAGGCGGACACAACTACTATCAATAACAAAATGGAGAAAAATACCCCAGGTACATTTTTTGTACAACCTTTTGAAATTAAATGTGACTATGTGACAGCAAATAAATTAGGTATTTTTTAATAATTCAAATTTTTAGCACTTGAGAAGAAGCAATCTATCGATCAAAGCGGAGAAAATGGAGCTGAAATTCCTCCCCTCCCAATAAGAAAGCTGAGTCGCTCGCAATCTATTACAACATCTGCGATTCCAACCAACTTTTTCCTGCCACCAGGTACATGAAAATAACACTTTATTATTAAAAATTAATATTTTTTTCGTGTTATCCTGGACCGTACAATATTTATGCGGTTGGAAATTTTCATAATACCAACCATTTGCACAAATATATTAATTTGGTGACAATAAAAGTGATTCGTTCAAGTTTCTTTCCTTGTTGTTCAGTTGGTAAAATGTAAAAATTTTGTGGTTAAAGATGTTGAGGACCAATGGAAGAAACGCCGTGAGAGTTTGGACAACCTGAACTTGGATAAAGTGGCACCTTGGATGCATTTGCACGATTTCAGCGAGCAACAACAGGACTCTACATCTGCCACAAATTCCGCATAGAGCACATCAAAGACAAAACTCCATCATTATTATGCAACAAATAAAATACAATAGAGGGCGAGTAGAGGTGAAAATGGTATTTAATTAATGCAATGGTAAGATATTAATGTTTAAAAAATACTTTGTTGAAATACTACATACAAAATATTGTAATAATTATTATATCCGTAATTTAATAGACCACTTTAACAGTTGTGATATCTTTTTTATCCGTAATTTCAATATTTCAACCCCACAAACAAATGGTTCCTATGATTAGGTATAGATATGTATTATTATGGTGCATTATAGTTGGCCGCTGGCGTTTTTCCAGTAAACTTTGATTTATTTTCAAACCTTGAAAAAATTAAACCGGAAAAGTGAATAGTTATAATCATATATTGAAGGTGACAATTATTTGTATCTGCTTTAGTTATAATTATATTATTGATTTTTTGTTTTATTCTCTCGATTTGATGCATGCAATCCACTTCAAAAGGGTTGATATTTGCAATAAATTCAAGTAAATAAAAATGTTATTTCCGCTCAGGTATCAATCAACACAATTGCAGCATTGGTTTTATTCGCCTAGCACTATGTATTTAAATCAAACATGCATACACAGTACATCTACTCTCATCATCATAGGTATACCAATTCTGTTCAGGTTCATTTTGCAAACTCACTAAACTGAATTAGTTCAAATATATTCAATAAACGTACACACTCATAAAAATATTGTACAAAAAAACAGAAAAAATTCATCAGCTATTCTGTTGTTGTCTGTTCTGCTCTTGGAATTTGCAGTATATAGAAATGTATCATTTTATTTTTCAATTCTAACTTTGTTCTATTTGATTTATGGTTTCTTTTCTCTTGGCATTCAAACTTGCTATCAAGTAAAATTGGAATTGTCTTCTATTCTAACAAACGTTTATATTATTTATAACACATTTATAACTTAAAATAGACATTACAACTTTTCATTTATCGTCATTTCTGGTAAATGAACTTGTACCATATGAACTAAGATGTAATAATTAATTAGTAACAATGTTAGGGCTTATAAAAATTAAACATTCATTCATAATATGATAAGGTGAATGAACAAAGTATTATTGATGCTCATTTCGTACACAAAGACAAAGGAAGTTGTTGGATATATGCATGCCTTGATGTTAATCAAGTGTATCAAAATATACCAAGTCTCGCGGGTTTCAGCAGCGCTAAGATGATAGCTCAATATACATCTGCTAAATCTGCTCCCTTTACTTCTTCTGTTGTTGTTGTTCATCTCAAATTCGTCCGTTGCTTTGTTTAGTTTGACTTTTACTTTTCATGGTATGTATAGTGTATCTATCGTTTGCGTGAATTATTTATAAATTGTTTTTAAAAAATAAATAAACCAACCTCTTTAATTGACATTAAAATTATTTTAGTAGTATAAAACTTTGTATAGGTAATTTGAGTTTGATATTCATTTGTCTTATATATTTGAATTTGGTTTAGTGTGAGTCTACGTGAATGAGCTGTTGCAATCGCAAGTTTAAATTTTTTTTAGTCTACTGTTTAATTAAGGTAATACTCAAGTCTTTGTTGGTTTTATAGTCAGATGATGGCTGGTAAGCCGAAGCCCGCAACAACAACAACAACAGGTGGACTGGGGAGTCCATTTCAAAACCGTATGCTTCCTCCACCCCCACCGCAAGGAGATGTTGTCCGTGTTGATCAGTCTCAATGGTTCGACCCTCGAAAAATGCGCAAGGCACCAGTGAAACCTTGGTACGGTTATTCATGAAACAAATTCAATAATTGTAGTAAAGTTATTATTAAGTTATATTTGAGCTATCAGCTATCGTTCCAGCTGAATTTGTTAATGTTGTACTTTTACAAATTCGCAAATAATTGATTGAGAACTATATTATTACAGGTATGAATGGAAACTAAATAAGGACTTTGAAATCGGGAAACCTCTTGGCGAAGGTAAATTTGGTCATGTTTATTTGGCCAGGACTGCAAGAGATAGGCGCTATGTTGCTCTAAAGGTTATCCATTCTAAGCAGATCGAAGAGGATTGTATGCAACATCAGATAAATCGCGAGACTGACATCCACATTGATTTAGAGTAAGTTTTCTTTTTATTAAATCGTTTGACAATGACAACTCTATGAAATGAAATTATGTAATGATGGGACTGCACTGGTGGTAATTGTAATTATTATGAATATTTGCCATTTGCTACTCTATTTTTGGTCTTAGTCATCCAAATGTAATCAAGATGTTTGGATACTTTCGAGACGGGGATAAGATAGTTTATGTGCTGGAATATGCTCCTGGAGGTGAGGTGTATGCTGAGCTCCTTAGACAACCAGGAAGCCGATTCACGGATCAAAGGTAAAAATAACTGTAAACTCATTAATACTAGAACCAAAAAATGGGAAGACATAAACTTATCATCATGATGGTTGTGATTGTAGAGCCTCAACTTACATTTGCCAACTTACACATGCGTTGGATTATTTACATCAGAAAAAAATTATACACAGAGACATCAAGCCGGAAAACCTGTTGATTGGTTTTCGGGGCGAAATAAAAATGGCTGATTTTGGCTGGTCCATAAAGACGGTTGGCCACAGGTATGTACATGCATATTTTAAGTAAATTTTTATCTTTCCCAATAATATTACAAGTTTAACACTTACTTTTTTCTACCAGTACACATCGTCGCAAAACAATGTGTGGCACTCTGGATTATTTACCCCCTGAAATGGTGAATCAAAGGTCATATGACGAGAAGGTAGAACTTGCAGGATGTTGCTATTCTTGATTTGTATTGTTATTTTTCAGTATTACAATATTACCATAAATATTTATGTACTTTGCAGGTTGACTTGTGGTGCTTGGGAGTTCTTACATATGAATTTTTAGTCGGAAAACCACCTTTTGAAACAAATCATCGAGACGACACATACAGAAAAATAACCAGTGGTTGCATAGAATTTCCAGAGCATGTAATGAAGGACGCTAGAAACTTCATTTGTCAGGTAAATGTGTAGCACATGATAACCATATTATTTAGAATGACTACTACTCATTGTACCTACGTAATATAAACCGTTTATAATATACGTAATGGACTTTTAATAATTTCGATATTTTTAGATTTTAAATCTCAACCCTGAAAAACGCTTAAACCTCCGTGAAGCGAGAATGCACCCGTGGGTCCAAAAAAATAAACTACCAGAAATGAAGGATAGGTACTTGCCCATGTTCGAAAAATTAAAACCATTATTGCCTTTACTGAAGCAGCGTTATGATGAGGCTGAAGAGATTCAGATGAGCTGAATCCTAAGAATTTTGTATGACTGATATACCTCCATTTTCTGCAAGTTGAATGATTGAACGTGCATTGTGAAAGTAATATTATTCAACAATGTTTTTATTTTTGTAAATGTAATTAACGAATGTCCAATTTATTTTACACTTCAGCATCATTAACGTATTTGTTGTAAGATATTTTATACTTTTTTTCAATTTTGAAGTGGTTATTACATTTAGACATACAATACAATTTCTCATTTAATTTGATTTGTTTATATATATATCGCATAAAAATAATAAACAGTTCGCAAAAACCAAAATAATATTATGCTTCTCCTATTAATGCAAGTAGTGCTGTCTTGTAATCTCCGCCCGTTTCCTTTTTTACCGCATCGTACAATGTCTTTCTGTATAACTCTTGGTATTCTTTCTTAATGGTACCCAAGTCTATTTCTGATCTGGATACGATAATTCTAATTAAGGTAGAGTCATCACACCCGATACCTTTCATTGCAGCTTCAAGTTTCTCAGCGTAATAACGACCACGATTGAGTGCACACCGTACTACGTAAAACCCCAGAGATAAAAACAAGCGGTTAGCATTAACCAATCATCTTGAAAATGGAACAATTATATACCTACATGTTATGAATATAGTATTTTAGTACTTATAGTTTCTATTGCTGCGAGAATATCCCCGGAAAACTCAGATTTGATGGCCTGCTCAATAGTTTTCCCAGAAACTTTACGGTACTCATCAAAAACCACTCGGAGTTGATGGAAAGGCTCATGTGCAAGCACCATAACGAATTCTTCTTCATTTGTGCCCCATTGACCCTCCCCTAATAATGTAATGAAATGAAGTAAATACCGTTCCAATAACACGAACTTGACACATATCACATTATATATAAAGCTTCTTTTACCAGCAGCATATAGTTTTTCGGCTTGTTCATGCGCCTTGTCCAAATTAACTCCACCAGCCTCGTCTCGAGCACCCTAAAATAATGAAGAAATATATAAGTAATAAGGTAATTAATGTTCTCAAGCATAATATAATAGTACCAATTGAAGAAATACTTGCATTTAAAAGCATGACAAGAAGTCTTTTGTATTCTCCGGATACTTCTCCTTTGATGGAATCTTCCAAGGATTTTCCAAATTTACGTTGATAAGCCTCTACTATAAGTTTGATGTCTTGGTTGGAGCGACTGCAAAGAACCTACAAAACAGCATTTAACATTAATTCGTGATTATCAATGATACTTTATCATGGTCATTTTTTCTTATATAAGTTATAAAAGTATACCTCCGTAAGAACATCTTCGTTTGTACCAAAGCCTGCCATTGCTCGCTCAAGTTCATGCGCAAGATAATCGTACGGGGTTTCCATTAAGGCCAAAACCAGTGTCTCAAATTTTCCGCCCAATTCAGACTTCAAATCTTTGATCAAATTCTGCCATGTATAAAGTATTAAGTTCATAAGGAGGTTTTTTATAATATGTAATGCAATATGCGACCGCGTAATGTCACCAACTTGCATTTACACGTACCCTTCCAAATTCATTCTTAAAGGCAGTAATGATTTCTTGCCTTTGGAAGTGAGCCCTTCTCGTTAAAATAGCGACGATCGCATCTTCATCTGTTCCAAATCCCTTCATGGCAGCTCGTAATGTTCTTGCATCCTCCAGAGCATTAAATCCTGGGTCAGGTTTAACGGTGGGCTCCTGCAAGAAATATAAACGTATAAATTTAAAAAAAAACTTCTTGGTTTATAAAAAAGCATGAGAATATGATGATAGGCACTGTCAACACGTGACGAAATAAAAAGCTTACTAGAAGATAATATTCCATCGTCTCGAATTGTATAACTGGATTTTCAGTTTTTTCAAGCAAGCAATCAAAAATACAGTCTCGATTAGACTGTATGAAATAGTTGTGATAATATTATTTGTTTGAGGTTCTTGAGATTAGAATAAAATGATTATTCGATATTACAATAGAGAATAATATACAAAATACAAGTTTTATTGCATCGTATTGAGTTTAAGTGAATTCCAAGAAATGATCTTAGTACATGAAGTTCATATTATAAAAAGTACATATATTGCATACCTACATACGTATTTATATCATGTATGTACATGTATTTCATTGGATCGACGACTTATAATGTGACCAAACTCATTTAATAATACCGTTATATATATTATGGAAACCATACACTGGCAATATTATGTGTATATTCACCAGTAGTCACGCTATGTGTACAGAAAACGAGAAAGATGAAATTAACTTCCTCCCAGTTTGCGCAAAGATCAAAAGGAAATGTGTTGTACTATCATTCGAGTCGAGAATGGAAATAACACTTTGTAGAACTTCTCCAATAATGTGCCTGCTTCTACGTAATTTTTTCTACTACTACAACGAGATGCTCGTAAGAAACGACAACTCCATGTAGGAGGATGGATGAGGGTACAATGAATGTAAAATACAATCTCATGCAGCAAATGTTATGTAAAAGATATCTCACAATTAAGTTGTCAGTACTGTATATCGTGTCGGCTTTTACACGTGTACGTTTATTAATGCATGTCTGTCTGTCTCCTTTCTAATGCACATTTTAGTACTTTAGAAACACTACTTTAGAGTAAACGCATGATATTATTTGAACTTTTTAACAAAAAAGGTGCGATGTGCATGAAAATTGGAATGATGCCAAAAAAACGTCTAAAGAAAACAACTTTTCTAGGAAAGAAGTAATAATGTTTTTAGCAAAATTAGACAAAACAAAATTAGACAAAATTGGTTTAATAATGAAAAATAAAAATCGTCACAATTCAATTGCCGAAATCGGAAAAGTCTCATTTTGCCTCGACGATATCTTTAAACGAAATTGGTCGAAAGTTATTTATTAGTATTAGACATTATATTATAATACGCATGAGTAAAAAATAAAAAGGTTCAGTTAAGAAATATGAAATGATAGGAATAAGATTTTTTTTAAATACGAATATATTTTAATATGATATGTGTTGCTGCTTTGTAAGTTTATAATACAATCCTTTAGCAGTACGTAGCTGCTCATGAGTTCCCATTTCTGCTATTTTCCCTCTGCTGATCAAAGCGATGCAGTCAGCATTTTGAATTGTTGAAAGTCTGCAAATTACAAAACATGTGCTTGTATTATTTGTTTACACAAAATTACGTATCTCTCAAAGTTTCCTACCTATGTGCTATGACGATACAGGTTCTACCTGCAACTGATCGTGCTTTGTCCAAGGCTTCTTGCACCAACTATTAGAAAAGCAGTACATACATACGTGAAAAATCTAGACAAAATAATGATTGTCTACACAAATGGATAATCAGCGTACTAACCTTTTCACTTTCATTATCAAGGGCACTTGTGGCTTCATCTGGGTTTTGGGGCAATATGATACAGATTAAAAATTGTTCAGATTAAAAAATATTTAAAAAGTTTCAAAGTCCAAAAAATAGTGGCCAACCTAAAAGTAGTATTTTCGGATCCCGTATAATAGCTCTAGCAATGGCAATGCCTACAATAACAATTAAATTTTCTATCCCCCTAGTAACAGGTGATATTTACAGTATTTACAAAAAAACTTACGTTGTCTTTGACCAGCGCTCAGTTGGGTTCCTTTTTCTCCAACTTCAGTGTGGTACCCCTGCACGCAAAAAATCATTAATAATTTTTAGGTAATGATTTAGGGGGTAAGATAAATTTATTATGTTTTTTATGTACACATGGTAGCCCAGTGATGAAATTATGAATATTTGCACAGCGTGCAGCCTCTATAATCAAATTATCTGGTACTAATTGGCTGCCATCACCGTATCCATACGCAATGTTGTCCCTAATAGAACAATCAAACATTACAGGCTCCTGAGTCACTACTCCAATGTGACTACGCAAGTAATTCGGGTTAATTGAACGAATGTCGTATTCGTCAATCGTCTACATGTCATCAAGAAATAAATTTAAAAGAACGGACTAGTGTTTTGTACTATAAAAATAAATGTAGTGTAACAATATGAAGCAGAAAACCATGTTACTTACAACATTTCCACTCACGACATCGTAATATCTCTCTAGAAGGGCTACTAATGTGGACTTGCCTGCTCCACTTGATCCGACAACAGCCATAGTTTGACCAGGCATTACTTCAAATGTTAATCCTTTTAACACTGATACATCTGGTCGACTGGGATAGCGAAAATGCACGTCTTTAAATTTGATGTGGCCATTAATTGGAGGTTTCAATCCAGTATCGGTAAGAGAATCAATTTGCGATTCCAATTCGATGAGATTGAACATTAGAGCTGCGGCCATTTTGGCCTTGGCATATTCAGGAACCCAGGAAGATGTTTGACCAACGTGAATTGCACAGAATGCAACCTCGAAAAACACCCTGTGTTTGGGAATGTATTGTATGACTATACTCTACAACACAATGACTCAATGACCTATACATTCTATATGAGAATTAGATTTACCTGTAAACGTCCAGAGGTCTCATGATACCGACTTGTACCAAATGGGCTCCAAAACGAAAGGCTGCAGCGTATATAATGAAAACTACAGCTTGGGAGAAAGCAAATGCGGTGCCATATATTATTCCTTGCCGATGCCCTTCACTATAAAAATTCAAACAGGATTAGCTTCACACCTTTTGTTTTACTATCAGAAATTACATTAAAGAAAACTTGTTCATAATAATCTAGATTTACATGTAAGCAGGAAACAAAAGCTCCAGATATTTCTCAAAGAAAATTCTCTCTTGTCCCATTGATTGCACGGTACGAATATTGGCAATTGCCTCATTAGCACACTAAATAGAAAAAAACGAAATGTAATACTTTACTTTATACGCCATACTTTTGAAAAAAAGAAGAGATGACAATCAAGATATTCCCAGAGATTGTAATATCAGAATGCCCCAATATTGTACCTGTCCAGCCTCTTCCATCAACGCAGCGTCCTTCTTTTGTCCTCCGCGTTGTACTTTTACTTGAATGTAGCCAGCAATAAATAAGACAGGAAATCCACCTAGAATGGCTAATGATAGTTGCCAGCTGCAGTAGAAAGCTATTCCCAAGGATGCGATTGCTGTTACAAATGAGCTCAAGACGACACCTAAGCGATGTCCTGCGGCCTGTAAATTTTTGCATACAATTATTTTTAAGCTACTTGGAGCGACTCGTTTTTTTCCATTTTGAGATCTTACAGCTTTCACAAGAGGAGCATCCCTTGCTAATCTCGTTGATAAGCGGGAAGGGCGACTAATTTCTTTGTCGAACCAGCCAATATTTTGGCGTATAATCCCAATGAACGAAAATAGTCTTAGCCTCGTTGTCAGATGTTCACCTGCGGATGCAATGCAAATTGTCTGTAATAAAATCAAAGTCAAAATTATAATAACATATACTGTTTTGATATGGAATACTATTAGTGGGTCTATTGACTGACCCTCATCCAATAGCCAATGAAGCTCAATACAGCCAGGGCCAAAAACATCACAGACCAGAATAACGACCTGTTCAATAATTCCTCTCCAGTTTTTGAAAATGTCTTTCAAAAAAGAGAAAATAAAAAGGGGTAATTTAACTCAGCCTTGTATGTCATGAATATGGCACTGCAAGTTTTTGTATTTTCATAATTTACAGCAAACATTTCCGAATAAAAGAACGCAAATATAGGCATAGTGGCTCCAGTAAGAACGCACCCAATACCACCCATCAGTAGCAAAAACCATTCAGCTTGATTGAATTTTAAAATTTTCAATGCGCCAGGATACTTTGCGTTCACTTCTTCAACTTCTTTGACAAGCTGAGAACGTTCAGGATCACGTAGTAAAATTTTTCGTCTTCTTCGCACGTTTTTACGTGGCTTTCTTCGTGGCTGATTATTGAGCTTTCCGGTTGCAAAAAGAATGCTGTACTCTTTTGCAGATGCCGATTCATCCCTTTTTAGAAAGACTATCATTTAATTAACGTCCTTTAACATAATATAATGACACATTATTTTTACTTACGCTGATTCGTGTGCACTTGCGGCAGAGTATTCATCTATTTCTTCCACATTCGATTGAGCCATAACCAAAGCATAGTATAGCCCTTCTTCCATCATCAACTGTGCGTGGGTACCAAATTCTGCAATTCGCCCATCCTGAAAATAAAATTTTCCCAATCAATAAGTAAATACCGTCAGTAATATCTCCCAGCTACATGTATTTTATGCAAATGACATACCTTAATTGCAAGAATTGTGTCCGCGTCTTTGATTGTGCTTAAACGATGTGCAATAATTATTGTAGTTCTACCTGTAAGAAATACGTTTAATCATAGATTTTTTGGTACCCGTAAATAACCCAAGAATTATTGTAGTTCTCTACCTTTACGAGCTTTGTCCAACGCCATTTGAACAACTGCCTCAGATGAATAATCTAGTGAAGATGTGGCTTCGTCGAGAACCAATATACGTGGAGAACGGACCAAAGCCCTGGCTATTGCAATTCCTATATTTTGATATTATATTATACCGTTACTTTATAAAATTACATACTATGCATATTATTATATTGTTCGTTAATACTTTGTTTTTGTCCAATCGAAATTTTTGAGCCGCGTTCGCCCACAAGGCTGTCATAACCAAGTGGCAAGGCACTAATAAAGTCATGAGCATTCGCCATTTTAGCAGCTTCCAGTATTTCATCCGCAGTAACTTCTTCTCTTCCATATCTAATATTTTCGTAAATCGTAGTGCCAAATAAAACAGGATCCTGAGAAACGTAGCCTATTTGATAGCGAAGCCATGCCAAATTAAGGGCTCGAACATCATTCCCATCAATCAAAACTGATCCGGCATCAACGTCGTAAAATCTTAAGATGAGATTTGCAATTGTTGATTTCCCTGCACCAGAATTTCCAACGATAGCTATAGTTTTTCCCGGCTCAATTTCGAAACTGAAATCGGTTAAAACCTGGAATACAAACGTACGAAATAACAACTATAATTTCCAAAGGCGCTAAAAATTTAAAATGAGTTCAAATGCACTGAAAGTGTACCGGAAGTGTGGGTCTGGATGGATATCTAAAGCAGACATCTCGAAAATGGATTCGACCCAGGAGCCTGTCTGGCATGATTCCACGTTTATCATACGGGTCTATAGCAGGCATAGAGTCAACAATGTTGAACACGACAGCACCACAACCTTGAGCAGTACTTATGGTTGAAAGAAAAGGAATAGCATTTCCTAAGGACATGGCTCCTACCAGGACGCTGAAAAATACCTTCAATGGCCACATATAAATTTTACTCAGTGCGGCATTCTATCTTTTGATATGTTTCTGAATTAAAAATATCATCTCAATCGAGAATTACCGTAAATACGTCTCCAGGAGTTATCTCGTTTTGATATAATAACTGGGAACCATACCAGAACGCAATCGCGTATGATCCATACATGACAAAAAATAAGAAGCCAACCAGTATCGCAAATGTGTGGTACTTTTTAAGAGCCATTTTCAGTCCATCATTGAGTGCATTGGAATAACTGTTGAATTAAATTTTAATGGTCAAGACAATGACAAACCACTGATCTCGTGGTAAGTAAGGATGGTAGACATGTTTGGAAATTGGAAGTATGTAGTAGTTAGTCATTAGTACCGAATTATTTCTCGTTTTTCTCCGCTGAACGCAACCACGGTTCTTATGGATGAAAGCACTTCTTCTGCAATTCCACCTGCTTTCCCATATTTCTGCTGCTCTCTTATAGCTTGTGTCGCAATCATCTAAAAATTACAAATAAAGACACCTGTTGATTTATCAACTTCAAGGTTTTGATGACCTATATAAAATACAAAAACATTACTTTTCCAGAGTAAGAAGATGCAGCAGCAAGCAATGGTGTCAAAGATAAAATGACAAGTGTTAGTTTCCAACTTGTTATAAATCCCATAATACATCCTGTTATGAAAGCTGAAGTATATTGTATGACCATACTGAACTTGTGACCTATACCCTCCCTTATTCTTTCCAAGTCACTACACGATCATTTACAAAAAATATAGAAATAATAATACAAGAAAAAAAAACGGGTCGTTTCAAAATAGTTTAATCACGTTGTCATTGTCATACTCAGAGAGTTTCACAGCGAGGTCTCCAGATTGGTGAGAATCAAACCATGCTATTTCCTGCCGTAGCACCTGATAAAAGAATTCTTGTCGAAGACGGTAAACTTGACGCTCACAAGACCATTCCCAGCAAATTGCCTGTATACAAAATCCCAATTGACTCGAGGGATAAAAACATTTAATTCCAAAAGTTAGAGTTAAAAATTTGTGGAATTTGACTATAATTCTCACCTGAACAAAAGATGAGATCATAACTCCTAATCCTATGAAAACATAATACCATGCAACTTGAGACATGTAATCTGTGAACTCTTCAACCGTCAGTGCATAATTTTCTGCGTCCGTAGAGTTTGATTCAAGGGTATTATTCGTGATAATGGGAGTTGAATTTGGAACGTTATTTGTAACAGATTCATTGAATCCTGTCGTTGTTGATTCATTTCCGGATGTCTGATTTGCGAAACCCTGTCGAAATTGATGTAAAATAATAGCATCTTACAATTGACAATGTCGTTTCGTAAAGCTATAATATATTCATAATAGGGAAAGGTACTGTTAATGCTGTAAACATACAAATAATTCCTGTCTCACGAATGTGTCCGTCATGCTCCCAAATATCTTGGCAAGTATCGGAAACCCTATTAAAATTTGCCATTTAAAAAAACAGCAAAAGGTGCACCACACTTCACGTGCATAATTAATTATGGCTATGACAAGCATACCTGCTCCGTGGACAATCGCTGCAACAGTACCAATTCCAATGATCCATTTGTCTCTTGTCGTCGCGTAGCGGAACTTGAACATAACAATAATATGTAGGTACATACATTTTACATACATCATAAATATTACTGAAACAGATCAAGAGGTGCAAAATAAAAATGAAAAATATGAACTAGCTTCACCAGTTGTGATAATGGCACTTTCTGTAAATCCTCATCCTCAGTCTTGTGATTCCTTAATGGTAAAAAAATACGAGCTTGCAAAATATTTGCTAAAGAAAGTTGAGAATTCGTATTTTAATATGTATTAAAAATAACCTCAACTTTGTTGCTCCATAATTTTTATGAGCTCTCTGAGAAGTATACTTGCTTCCAAGCAAAAGTTCTTCGTCACTTGGCCTTCTAAATGTACCCATCTCCCTCCAAAGTTATGGAACTCAAGAAATGTAACATACAAAAATCTTGAGGTCACAATAGATCTATAATTTCTATAGATCACAACCACACCACAGATATACAAAGCGTTCACGACGAATGTGGAGCAAAAATGACCAAAACAAGACAGTGTGAGGGAGCCATCAACTTCAAAATATTATGTGAAAACAATTAGACTAATATCATGCTTCATTAAGTGACTTATTTTTGGGCTTGATCAATTGATCATACTATAATATACAATAAGAAGGAATTTTACCTCGTAAATACGTTTGGAAGATTTTTATACTTGCATGCACTAGTATGGTATGTATGTCATTCTCATTCTGTTTATGTGAATGAATAGCGTGAAAACAAATATTTACTTGTGATAAAATTTCCCAATATATGAGCCAATTCTTCGATAAGAGCATTATGACTTTATGAGATTGGTATATTGACTATGTATTTTATATAGTCTATTTATACATACATTTGTGTATTATACAGTCACAGAGAATAACATGTTATGGTTCTTGAGTAGTAAATTAGTTCTGGAAGTGCCAAAATTGGTAATTAGTAGCTACACAACTTCATACGCACCAGTTGATTATCAGATAATAATGCCGATTTAAACATAGTGCTTTTAACGACATTTTGAACAACTTCTTGAAAGTTGAAATGAAACATGTTCATACACATCTATATAAAAAATAGTACCAATTTATAGTTGATAGTTGGTTCTCGTACAGAAATTCTTTTGCTTCAAAATGATTGAGTATTTTCAATTTGTAGTTGATTTGATGATTTTTATTACCTATATAAAAATAATAATCTTAAAATAATATAAAGAAGGTGTACGATACATTCTAAAGAAAATGCTACCTCGCGAGCAAGAGCGTGCATGTTTAGCATGTAGTAGTGCGTATGATAAAGACAGAATTAGAATCATATTAACTTTTTTAGCTTGCTTCAGTGTTAGTTCGTTAATGGCCTTGGTTACAACTGATAATGTAATTCAATCAATCTGGAATCATGTGAGCCCTGAAAGCTTTGATGGGGTAATGTGAGAAAGGGTTAAAATAATAATTTCATCATGTGAAAACGTACGGGAAAGGCACGTAATTGACTTATTACTACACACCTATTTTTGTTTTCTCATCATCATCATACTAAAAACCGAAAAAGTATTTACTAAAATTGCAATTTTGTAATTATGTGGAGATTCGTCACTAAATCCTTCCCAATTATTTTCCAAGTTATCAAGTACATGCATGTTATTATAGTATGTCATATGTCGCGTTATCATTTACACTTGGGAAACTGTCTGCATTTTGTATGTAATAACTGGAATGATGATTAATTATATTGTTACAAAAGTTTTCCCCTTTCTTAAAATCTGTTTTGTTGATTTTGGAGGCAGTTGATTGAATTTGAATCATTAGTTTATAGCATATGTATATTTCATTCCGACCACATTTTAGAGAATACTTATTTTACTTCTGTTTGTCTGAGAAATTCATCATCAGAAACGAAAAACTACCATAAACAGGACATTGCGAGAGAAAAAGAATGCGCAATGGAAAGGTAACGGCGATGCAAAGGAAAGCTTTGCGACCACGTGCAGGCAGATGATGTTGCAAGTGTATAGTGCGTGGTAGTGTGGTGTGGGTAGGTTTGTTATTGTATCATCATTGCAAGCAAGCTAATAACGTCAGCTGACTTACATTGCATTTATTCGGCCACTGCACTATTTTTTACGATAGTTTTGAATACTTCTATCTAAAACTTATCGGTAACATTTAGAATTAGAAGTGTGAGTTTTCCTCTCCAGCTATATTATATATTGTGTGTATGTTGCGCTCTAGATGGACTAATCCCTGTTGTTCGTCTCTCAGCATATAAATAAGAAGCCTCTAAATTATTCATAATTCTCGAAGGTGGACTTGGCTCTTGTTGAAAGCATGTGCATTGCTTAAAGCGTTATTTTATATTCGAACATTTAAGTGAAGACTTCCACAATGGCGAAAGTTGTGAAAGTCGTGAAAACTTTGAGGGAACACTGGAAGAAAAGTACTTTTGCTGCTGTACTAGGTTACTTCGGCATCGACTATGCATATAACAGGCACAAGTAAGAAAAGTTTTTGGAAATTGGAAATAGTTAAATATCATAAATTGTGATTTCACTGTAATTTTGATTTCAATTTTATTTATTAATAATTGTTATTTAGGACGTTTCTTATGATGAGGGAGTACAGTCAGCAATCTTTGGCTCATGGGAAAAGGAAATTGCCCACCGGAGCGAAAAATAAGCACATTACATTACTTTTAAATCCGACAGCTGGAAACAGGTAAATAGCATATATTGCATATCCTATTATAAGTTATAATTTATAACACTCCACTTCTGTATTTTACATACCATGGTATATATTATTGAAAAATATTCCCCGGCGTTTTTCTAGGAAAGCCAAAGGAAAATTGGAAAAGTATGCAGAGCCTTTGCTTCATTTGTCTGGATTTTTAGTCAATACTGTGAAAACAGAACGTATTGATGAAGCTAGAGATTTGGCAAGCATAATTGAGAAGACTAATATTATAGCTATTGCTGGAGGAGATGGAACAATTTTTGAGGTATGCTCCCATACATTGAATTTTTATTATTTTGTAGATCCTTCACAATTCTAAAGGCAACACCCTCTTATATTATTGTTGTGTTAAATTAGACGGTCACGGGACTGTTAAGGAGAGCCGATGCTGATGAGGCAGTAGCTAAATATCAAATTGGGCTTATCCCTGTTGGATTTGAAAATAGTTTTGGGAAGAAAGTCGTGGATTCATCCAAGCAGTTGACTGAACCAATGTTAATCGCAGAATCTGCTATGGCTATAATAAATCACAAAACAAGACCAGTTGATGTAATGGAAATTAACATTGCTGAAGATGAGACCACAGTAAGTTTCTATTTTGCCAAGTTGCTAATATAAAACCCAATTTAAAATTATTTCCATGTTTCTCTTACTTTCTAGGTCAGTGAAGCCGAGCAGCCAGTAGTCAAACCAAGAAAACCATTTTATAGCCTTGTTGGAATTGAAATTGGACAGTATAGAGAGGCTAAAAAGATAAAAAATGAAATGCCCTCATTTTTTGCAAAATCATTCACCACATTTTGGTCGTTATTAAGAGTACAGCCATTTATCATCAAGGCCCAACTTAACTATATTCCAGCTTGTTCTGGGTGTAACAAATGTAAAAAGGACCTAGAGAAGTTGGAAATCCAGAAAAGGCAAATCGAGGACAAGAAGAAAAATACCGAGTACCCTCAGTCTTCCATTTGGGGTCGTTTTATGTCAGTGTTTAGTAAGCCGGTTTTGGCGGACGCAGTTGGCGAAGAAAAGAAAGAAGATGAAATTATAAATCCTGAATGTGGTGTCGTGAAGTCAATTTGTGTGGAGTCATCTGAACTAAACATTCGAGTAGACGGAGGAGGAAAGTTAAAAGTGGAAATTGGAAACAGGATGGACCGGACAGATTTTATGATTGAAGGACTAAAACGTTCCAGAGGAGACTCTTCAAGTTATAACAAAATACTAGAATGTCGAGAGATTGAATTCTGTCCAGAGCAATGTCCGGAGTTTCTCTCAATAGATAACGAGGAATTTGAAGTAAAGAAAATCAAATTAAAAGCTCTGAAAGACCGCGTCAATATATTTGTGTCTTAAATCTGTTATAATAAAATAAAGAAAACACATGGGCATTGTGTTGTAATTTTGTAGGAATTTTTTTTAAATCATATAAATAATAATAATGTTTTTATTAATCATTTATAGTTAATGTCATATATAGCTTCTTTATATATGTTTCAAAATATCAAGCTTAGTCACTCGACGACACTCATCCACATGAATAAACAAAGGCAACAAAGTTATAAATTGACTGTAATCATCACGAGTTTTTTCAGCACATCAAATTCTTGCACAGGTATAATACATTTATGAATGAGCATTTTTATGTTCGTACGTACGCCTTTCTACGTCATGCAGTTGAGTCTTGGTTTGGTTGGATGACCTTCACTTCACTATGACTTTTCTATGAACCCGTCTCTGTTCACCTGTGTCTACTATTTATGTTACTTTGACTATACTCAGGAGAAGCGATTTCTATGCGCTTTTAAACAAATGGTAAGTTGGTAAGTACAATGTGCGCAAGCACACATTCACAGTGCATACAGAACTGATTCAAATTGTAAGTACATATATTTCTAGCATCATCATGACATATGTAGATGACTGACTCACATTTCATACTTTTTTCTTACTTGAATCGACTTTGTTACTTTGATCGTATTAGAAGCCTTGCATGTACACAACGAGAAAGCAATCTAGACCAGCCGTTACCCGGGGTCAATTCAGACTCATGTCCTCCCAGGAGTTAATGATGAATAGGATTCATATTATTCAATTTAATAAATACAAGCACTATACTCAGGGGTCTGTCGTTCATATTATTTCTCTGTCATGGCCATGTCATTTCATGTCGTACTATTCTTGAGCGCTTACTTGATTTTCATTATACAATACACATTGGGAATGGCGGTTAAATGCTTGCCTGAGTTTAATTAGGTATATGCATTTATCCAGTACATGGAACAACGATATGCTCTAATCTTGAATGTTCAAATGAATGAACGCTTATAATATTTTAGTAGTAAAAGTAAACCAATAAGCTAACAATTTGTGAGTTTTTATACTGAAAATACGTAATTGTCCTCTCGGCATATCTCATATCATATCATCATTCATAGGAAGAAGATCATGCTGTAAATGTTAGCATTATATCATGCCGGATAGGTAACAAAAATCTTTGTGTTTATTTTAACCTCCATTAATGTATAGGAACATCATTTGGTAAGGCATTTCGTGTATGTGTATGGATGGATTGATGCATCCGTCCCCTGTGTGCATTTCAAATTTTATTCTCAGCATTATATCATTAACATGTACGATCTATCCTCTGTGTGTATAATAAATCCACAGAATCACTTTTGTCTCTACTTCTTACTTGCACTTTTTTTTTGGTAAAAAGCTAGAGAATACTTACCTATACTTACTTTACATACAGAATCTTTGTTTTTGCAGGTATTACTCAAGATTCCTCAACCACACAGGTATTCCAGTACATGTTTTTGACAGATTTCATTTACTTCACTTGTTATGTCATCCATCTAGCCAAGCTACCTAGTTGATGGAAAAGTATTGTAAGTAAGTAGTACCTAAAATGCAAACCGAGTTCTGACTGACAGTTTTTTCATTACTCACATCGCCATCATGTGTATATTCAAGTGGTACTTGTTGTGTGTATTACATTATACATAGTTCAAAATAATAACATGTATACTTGTACATAATGAAAGCTAAAGTTTAACGCTTGTTGGCCTGAGCCACTTCACTCTCAACATATAAAAAATACTTTTCTCACAGGCAAAAGTTCAATAATAAGAGAGTTGGTAACAAACACGCGAAAGCACACCTCTATACATTTTGAAACATTAAAAGCAACCAAGATATTACATCGTCAACAAGTTGCGCAATCAACGCTTACATTTTAACAACAGTGTTTAAAAAAAACAGTTCAAACACATACTACAAAGATTCGGTATATTATCTCAAATTAATCAATTGCTACTGATCTGGGTTGTTGCGTTGAATATAAAAATATTTTTTCGGGGTGGTAGACGAGGTTGAAAGCACACATCCATATCACATTACATTTTAGCTTATTTTCTTGAAATTTGCAGTAGACAGCCCCTTGAAACTATATATTAAAGATGGCATCAGCGTTGCAAAGTTTGCGCATGCCTATTGCCAGAGCCGGCACAATCATGATGACCACACAAACCACACAAGCGTTTCGTAATAAAGCTTTCCAACCCAATTTCGTACGTAATTACGCATCCGGTGCGGGAGGAAAGGGAGGTGGTTCCAAAGCTGGGTTATGGGCGGCATTAGCCGCAGTCGGGGCTGGTGGTGGTTACTATTATTGGACCACTCAGGGCGGCGGCTTGGGTTCCCTCCTGGGGGTTCCTAAAAAGCCAGAGGATTACCAAAAGGTATCTCCAATCATCTCCACTACCAGTATAAATTAAATATGTACCTATAGACAGAAATTTGGACATTTTTCGTTTCAATACAGTAAAATTGAAGGAATGATACTAATTACGTTACCTTTATTAGTAAGTATTCAATAAAGTACAACTTATTATTTTAAGGGAGGACCAATTATTCCCTGGCGGCCTGGGCGTGTTGGTATGTATAAAAGCTACATATATAAAAATTGCATGAAAATCCTTTTGGTTTTTTTGTTTGAAATTTTAACACTTTTAAATGTACTGTTTTATAAGATGGTACAGTACAAGACTGTCCACCCGATGGAAGGCTTCCAGACGGTGCCAATCCAACCCCTCAGCACCCTCGAGATGTGTTTTACCGAATGGGATTCAATGATCAAGAAATTGTAGCCCTTATTGGTGCTCATACGCTTGGTCGGTGTCATACTGACCGTTCGGGATTTGACGGCCCATGGACCAACGCTCCAACTACCTTCTCCAATTTATACTTTGTTGAGCTACTTAATCGAAAATGGGTTGAGAAAAAGTGGAGTGGACCGAAACAATTCGTCGACAAAGAATCTGGGGAACTAATGATGCTTCCTGCAGATATGGCATTTGTGAATGATAAAGAATTTAAAAAGTGGGTGGAGACCTACGCCAAAGATGCGCAAAAATACAACGTGGATTTTGCGCAGGCTTATAAGAAACTTCTCGAACTCGGAGTACCTTTCCCAAAGGAAGTACCTGAAATTTCTTTTAAAACCTTGTAATTACTTTGTAATACCAATAACTGATGAATTGTCACTATTCTCACATAACACACAACAAAGGCAGCCTGATTTAAGCTTAATATTGCCAGTAAATAGTATGTATACAAACTTATATTCTTAGAATCACAGTTTAATAACTGATTACTACATGTGATGACTTTGTACATGACTCTCTCCTATTGTAATGTTAAGCTTGTGTCGAGATTATCGTGAGCTATGAGCTATTTTGAAAAAGTGAAGTGTAAAACTAATGTGGTGCCGGACAATCAATAAATATCGCTCGCTGCAAAAAAATATTATCAATAAAAATGTTGAAAATTATTACGTAATGTAATAATAAATGATAAAACAAAATTTATAGGCCTTGTACTACTGTAATTTGAATCACACAAAGTTACATATGTACCACTGCATGCAAATAAGATCAATCACCACGACATGTATTTTGGTAGCATTATAATACATACAAATACTCACTTCATTGCACTACTGTTTGGTTTTGCCTGTCGTTTTCATTGTACCCTTTCACCTTTCCTGTTGATGTGATATTTTTCATGCATCATAAAAAGGAAAGCAAATAAAATTAATCTTGATTTTTTTAGCAGTGTACATTTTTAAAAAGCTTATTACTTCCGTCTATTTTAGTAACCCTGAAATTTGTGGAGGGAAATAAGGTATCAGGTGAATACTGAACACGACAACCAGTTTCTTCATTTTGACAAGGCGTGGGGAGCAGCTTGTCAGTTCAGTATAGCCAAAATTAATATGATAAATTATTTATGTCATATGTATTTCACGTCATAAGCGGTTATCTAATTGGGATATTTGTGTTACGTTACCAAAACTGACTTTAACCCTCCAGACTATGTTATCATTATTTTTATATAGCGTGAAGGCCTTGAAAAGATTCATTCATTGCGCGCTTGTGCATTACCCAATTAGTTTGGTATAGATTTTAATTTCGTAATATATGAACACTCCCGACGTTTGGGGCGGAAATTTATGATTTAATATTTTATTTTCTTATCGGAAAGTATATCAAATTTTTCATTATCATCACCTGTCTTCTAGATTTATTGGATAACCATCTGCTTTCTTTGCTCTATATATTTTTGCTCTAAACACTCCGGGCTTTGCGTCAAATAGGCATACCGGCACAAGTTCAAAACTGCAGTGTGCCAAAATATGAAAAAAGCAAGACCTTGCAAAACTTAACTTAAGTGAGACGGTGTCCATCACCATACACATTTATGAACTTTTTTCACTGCTTGTATCCGTCTTTTTTTCCTATAAAAAAGTGTACTTAATTTTGTGGCTTTGTACCCAGGTTTTTGTGTGACTTTCATACGATTCCAACTGTTGCGGTCTGGCATTTATCTGACAATCCCGTGCACACCGCGCAGCAGATTTAATTATACGAGTCAGTAGTGTACAGTTTCGGTCGTTACACGTACATGTGGTGATATACATTTGACTGAAAATCTATGTACACCTATAAAAGACGTACCTAACAACATTATGCAAGTTCACAAATGACAAGTCGAACTGCTTTTTTGTGTTGTTTTGTAAGTGCCTGTACTTGTTTTCCAATAACTTATAGCTACCTACCTCGTTGTATCGAATGTTGTACTAGAGATGATTTCACCTATTCTTCTTATTGCTATTTTCGTTCAAGGAGCTTTCCAATTTCCAACACCCCAGAGGCAAGTGAATAGACGCATATCGTATAGTATATAACACTTTGTTTTGTCGGTTGTTGTTCTTTTTGCTTTTTACTACATTATATTTACAAAGAGATCTTATTGCTTTTTATTATTATTGTGGCGTGGCTCTTGTTATGCGAGGTCGTCTAAGATTAAAAAAAGAAACATAATCTCGGTATGGAAGCGAGTAAAGTAAAAATAACTTTGCGACAAATAAATATAAAGCTATATCTTAAGGATAAAAGGCTTAATCTACCAAAATAATCAAGAACTGTGTAACAGAAACATAAAAAGGGACAAACGCTAGATTAATGAAATGATTATGTAACGCTAGCTGATGAAATAATTGGCTTAGTTAGACATTTCGGCGTACGTAATTTTAGGTAGCCTTATAAAAAAGATACAATTTATGCCTCAAAACAAAGAAATTGTACTACATTTTGCATTATGTTGTATATGTATGTTGAATGTGTATGATGATGTTGATGATACAATATCCTACCTATATTATATTGATGTTACATTTCTCATGTGCAGTGCTTTTATTTATCGTTGTACTGTATGCATATTTTAGTTCAAAAAGACTTTTTAAAGTTTGTTAACGTTTTTTGTAACATGTTTCTCTACTTGTTGGTGATGGGTCCATATTAACTCAAAAAGTGAAGATCTACGTATATTGCACCCGGTCGTTAAAAGTCGTTTTTACTGTAATGGTTTGGCACTGCCAAATTGGCAGTTATGTAACTTGAGTTGACGAGTAAAGCTGTAATTAAACTCGCTTAAAACCAAGTAAGTAAACCTTTTCAGTTGCCTCTTGAACAGGCTCCGAGAAAGAGCTTCTAGAACTGCGAAAGCAGTTTTGAAAGCTTTTTTTATTGCATCCACCTGAGGTTAGATTTGTGATTACTGTTGTTTTTATTTATTCTGACTACAAAAAGGGTTCACTGAACTATTCCAACTTGCAAAAGTGAGTATAGCTCAAAGCGTTTGAAATTAATTCTTGTGCGAAAATGGCTAGTGTTGAAAAGTTGGTGGATTGCATATTTGAAGGAAGGACATACGAAAATGAGTTGGAAACAGGACACTTGGATGACATGTACAAAAGGTTTTGTGCTAATGCAGAAAAGGGTGAAAAGGGAAAGCTGGACATTTACGGAAAAAATGAGTTGCAAAGGATTCAAAGTATTAAGGATTTTTTCGAGTGGATTCCTGTACCTGATTCTTATTTCACACGTAAGTTGGTTATCATATTGATTGATTTCAGTAGCAATATGTAATGTTGGTGTATATTATTTTTTATTTTAAAAAATCTTGCAATGCCCCAGAAATTTTTTCTCTCTCTTAATAATATGCATTTTTAACTTATTGTCTAATTTTCTCAGGTTTTGAAAAATGTGCAAGCATCTCAGTATCATTAAGAGACAGAGGAAACCAATGCTATCTTGCAGATGACTATGAAAAAGCGCTCCGAGCTTATAATTTGGCTGTGGGTTTCGCTCGCCCTGGGGAGTCGGAACTCGCATTAGCTTATGAAAAGCGAGCTGATTTGTTTCTGACATTGAATGAGCCTGATTTGGCTCAGAGAGACATCAATTTGGCAGCAGTCAATGCTTACCCAAAGAAATCCGCCCAAAAATTAATTGAACTGCAAAACAGATGTGCTGTGGTTGCAAATCGGAAAAATGCAGGCTTGCAGAATAACAAAGCAGTTAGTGATGCAAGGCGATTTTGCCACGAAAAGTTTTTTCGGCTCAAAACCCCACACGCAAAAATTCAAAATGTTGAGGAATTTGTGGAAATTGACTACAGGAGTGAATGTGGGAGGCGAGTAATTGTAAAAAAGGATGTACCTGCAGGTAATTCTAGCGTTAAAATGAGTCCATTCATGTTCTGCGCTAATGGAACATCCTATATACTTTAAAGAAAACAATCAAAAATTTAAATGATTCCTCCATCCTTTTCGTAGGATCGGTCATGTTGATTGACTCCCCGTATTCTTTTGTGTTGGAAAACTTATTGAAGTGGGACACTGAACATTGTCATCATTGTACACTGCCAATATTGGGAGGAATTCCTTGTCACTCTTGTACATTTGTAAGTTTTCCCCTCTTAATTCCAAGAAAGCCAATGCTATTTATAAAATCTCATTTTATAACATAAAATACAACAGTATCGAATTAATAAAAGTAGTTGGTTTAATTTCATCATTTTATGCTAACATTTTTTGTACTTTGTTTTCTGTTGTGCTCTAGGCATGGTTTTGCTCTGATTCGTGTCTAGCAAAAGCTTCCAAAGGAATGCACAAATACGAGCATAGATATTTATCATATCTCCACTGTCATCCAATGGCCTTCCGTGTCATTACCGCAGCCAGGATATTATTCACCGCGGGACCAGAGGAACTATACAATATGTTCAAAACACAAGATCCACTCTATTTACACCCTAAATCGGGCGCCAGCAGAGGATTCAACAATGACGGAATATATGAAATAAATTCCTATCTGCCAATATATCATCTCATATCTCATCCCCCATCAAAATTTCTCAAAGACGTTTCAGATGTTTTTAAAGCTTTGTTAATGACCAATCTCATTGATCAAATGACCAACTTTTTTCGTAGACCCCACTACACTGACGACTGTAGTGAAGTGGATTTCAAAGAATTTGTAGCATCAATCCTCTTGAGACAAATGAGAAGCTTTGAATTCAACGCCATCACTTTAAGCAAACTCGAAAAAAGTATTCGCCCTGATCTCAATAATAATCAGTCAACAATAATTGGTGGCACCACTCAACCGGATATAACAAACATGAAAACGGTGCGATATGGAGCGGCAGTGTATCCAGTTCTTTGTCTTCTTAACCATTCATGTGATCCTAATGCGGTTCCAGTTCGCAGCCTAAAATACTCAAGAACGTCCGTCGTTGCAATAAAAAATTTGAAATGTGGAGACGAGATATGCATAAGCTATACCCCAATTTTCACCTTGCAGGATACTGAAGAAAGGCTCAAATATCTTATGGAAAGATACAACTTTTTCTGCACTTGTGACGCTTGCAACCATGTGCTTTCCAACAAGAGCAGAACAAATGTAGCTGGCTATTCGCACTGTGACAAATGTCATCGTTACCTTTTAACTGGTCAATGCCCCGCTTGTGCAATGCGTGATAAAAATATGCCAAAAATTGTAGAATATTTGCAACAACAATCCGAAAATGCCGAGAAAATGCTTACTGATTATCGATTTAAAGACGCTGAGGAGCTCATCGCCACTTGTTTGAACATGTGTGACAATTTTTCACCTTGCTTTAGCTTGTACATTGATTTGCAGTTTCTTTATAAACGCGCGTTGGTAGGTTTATTCAATCAATAAAAGTTTTTTTTTTGATACATCTCTTTTATTATTTTGAGATCTTAAACAAATATATACATAATCTAAAAAAAATTGGGCATTGTTAAGTGAATATTATTATTGTGTTTATGTCTAATAATTTTTGTCTGAAAATTACAGTTGATTCAATTACACTGTTTTGTTTTAAGTCTTTATATTAGACTAGAGTTAAAGTAAATTGCTTACAATAAATATATTATATCAAATAGTTTACGTAACGTCTTTGGAGTGCACAACGCTTTCAGCTCGTCACGTGCAACATGACGGGTAGAGGTCAACAAATTTATATCACAATTCACATTGGATCACGTCACTTAAAAAATTATTAATCATCATTTGAAAATGTTTTAAAGGTAAAGATAATACCAGTATGTCATTGACAAAATATATTACTATTATGCATGCACGCGAATTGCATTTATTATTGAACTCGCCCGTGTTTTTTTATGCTCAATAATAATATAACAGGTAAATATGCATCGTCAGACTTATTGGGTTGAGTCCAAGTACTGTATTGGCACATTTGGGGGACAAGGAAGCGCATTGTCTTTCAATCCAACAAAGTGAGAGTTAATTCTCAATGTTGATTTCTTGTGCTCTTTGCAGTGCATGAAATGTAAGTCTTTATCAAAACAAAGTTCAATCGCTAAAAGGTAGTATTCCAGTTGATTGGTGTTCGAATTCTAAATCGAAAAAAAATATTCGGAGCAAAAATGTTAATGAATGAATATTATCATCCCAAGATTAACAGCAGCATACTTTTCAAACAAAAAAATTACCTTCTTTCCCAAACATTGAACATATGGAACTGCAGATGTCCCTAAAGAACTTGTAATAGCATTTGTTATTTGCTCCAATTGATAACCCGAATCACCCTGGGCATTTTGAGGAATAACTTCAGCAGTTTTCAAAATGGAGTAGCTGCAACAAAGAAATAGACTACGTCAAAATGTTTATACAGAGCTAAAGGCGTGAAAAATATGAGTCGAAATGTTAGAACGTACAGGTCATATTTTTTGCGAAGATCCAATGCAGAGCTAAAATACTTAAGTTCCGTATTAAATGTGTCAAGTTCCTTTGCACAGGATCCGTGTTTGACCCATTCATGAGACCAGAAATAGTCACCTTGTTTAGTGTTGTCAATTTCATACCAGTACTCATTCAGGGAAGGACGAATGGGCTCTATCTGAGATGAATTGAACTTCACCTTTGTGCAAAAACTGGGACCCTCAGTTCCTTCCCGAGTTGGCCTATATGTGAATATGTTTCCACAATTTATTTAATTGTGCATTGTCTTGTACGACAATGGGTTCCTTCATTGTGTATTCAACATTTAATCTATATTATTATGATCAGTCTTGTCATACCAAATTCCATGAATAGACCAAAACGATGGTTTATCTTGATAACGGCATGTTACGTCTTTTGGATAATATTTGTCTTTAAACTGCAAGCAAGAGCTGTGGCCCCACAGTTGTGTGAATATTAGTTCGTTCCATTCCAACTTTTCAGATGGATCATATTGCTCCACATCATATCTTACAAAATATTCTCTGAAAGTATATTAAATACAAGAGTTAAGGTGTAGCTTCATGCTCAAACCTGCAGCAATTTTTTAGTAATGTCTTGTCATATAGGTATGTATATAATATGTATTATATATTCTCTGTATAGGTACATGTACATTTTGTATTGCTATATCTGTGTAAAAGCTTTTATTGCACGAATAATGAAAACATTGATAAAATGTATCATTTGCACAACCAAATTGTATGCGTGCATATGTATAGTTTGTTTGTGCTGACTGATAAAGTATAACTTACTGCTGCGTCACAACCAGCAAAAGTAAAGCAGATATTCCCAAGAAAATGATTAGAGGTACAATCAAGAAGAGGGTTTTATCACAAGAATTTCGTTCTTGATTGCCATTCATCCTCGCGTATGGAATCCTATTTGGATCCGCCAGAAGTGAGCCACTTAATTTATCGACAAGCCCACTTCCTGTATGAGCTTCGTTAAAGGCCCCCATTATGTTCGATTTTTATGTGGAGCTATGTGTGTTTTAAAATATTTTTAAGGGATTTTTCAACTTTCACTTGAACTTCCGTTTTGTAGTTGTGCATGTGTTCCCTCAGAGGAATAAAATTTAATGAAATTTCTAAATGGTCCTGAAAAACCAACCTGGTTTTATTTGGACTTTATTTGTAGTTTATTAATCAACAATATGACAACATATTGTTAATATCATCAGCTATGAACAGACTTATTTGTTTTCCTTTGAACATCTGATGATATATCTTATATTCTTTCATATTGTGTGTAGGTGTATTACACACTCTTCGTGTTTAAACCCATTCATTTTGATACTTCACCAACAGAGCTAACACAACAAGTTTATTCTTAGTTAACAATGCTGTCCTGATAGAAGATACCATAACACAAGACATACACCAGGAAAGGATATTGTACTTTTAGACTCATTTTCCATGCTCCATCATACTCTTGTATCTTTAAGTTCTCTGGTAATTTGGTATGAAATGGCATTGAATGTTTGTGGTTGTTGGTTAGAGATGAAGCAAGAATTCTCTGCATGAATTTATCAGCACAAATGTTTGCACATAAAGTTGATTGGTATTGCCCAAGTATTCAAAGGATACTTAATAATTATATATAACATACCTATTTATAGTAGTATGCTGTGTTGTGGACTACACAGTTATTCACTGGATGAAACTAATGGAGGCATGAGGCATGCATATATAAGTCATTTAAACCAAAAATCAGACATGGGGAAATATAAATAATAAACTTGCTTTATCGTACAATACATCAATAGAGCTTAAAGGTTAACTTTCTATGATTAGTAGTAAACACTTATACTTCGTTCATATACATTATATAGCTGTATTATAGATAGAAAAATTCATGTTGAATTTACAAGTAATTATTTTAAAATTAAGCTCATGTCATGACTAAAATTATCTCTACGTTGTACGTACATGCTTGTGGTAGAAATATGAGTGGTAATGACTGATAGCTGTAACAGCAATGATATGATAAGCACACCGTAGCATTCGTTTGTCATATCGTCATTTCTGATAAATATCTGTGATGCACACAACAACAAACCAAAAATGAAATTATAATGCAACATTAAGTTGTATGAAAGTAGCACATTATTCATTGTTTTAATTTTATGGCAGCCATAATTATTAGTAATAATTTCTAGATGAATTTGAGTTCAAACACTTCTATATTTAGAATCAATATTGAGCTTTTATTTTTGTATTGACGACCGCGAAACTTACAAAATGTTAATTCCCGTAAATTGACTAGATTACAATGATTACATGAAAAGCTTAAAGTCAAAAGTAGTAAATTATTGAATTGAGTTATCACATAAAAAGTAGAATTGCAAGAAATGAAGCAATACTTTAAACTTTGTTAAATGTTTTATTGCGGTACATTGTATTATAATATCACCCTTCAACGTATGAACATGGTATTATTATAGCTTGATGCTATATTTAAATTAACTATGCAGCATAAAGAAGATATATTATAATTAATAGATCTTGTGGTGCTGGCAAGTATCTACTTAGGTATCTCAAAATATTCGTACAAGTATAAAAGTGTATTAAAGATTTTACATTTTGTGCAAACTTTCTACATTCAACATTGGTTATAAATTTTTTACCAGAAAATTTCTAACCATGGATTGTTGAAATTCATTTTCTGGCTAATCATGAATATTTAGCGACGTTACCTTGTGTCACCATCACCACGACCCGTGATCTATCTATTTTTGAATATTTAATGTACGGGGTATATATTAATTCGCAAGATTTGGAATGAAAATGAGAAACATGAATTTAAATAAACAGATCTATTAAATATCCTTTACTCTGCAGAACGTGGAACAAAAACTTGTGAATCACACGGCGTGACATTTTGGTAGTAGTAATCTTGGGGTTTCACTTTACCAGAGATGTATATATGAAAAATTTGGGGATTTTTTTTATTGTAAATTTCTTTAAAAAAGATTACAACATTAAACTAAATTAAAGTCAGTAAAATACTTCGTCCAAAGATTGACAAGCTATTCGTTATTAACCACCGAAAACTCACATAAAACTTACCGATTCAAACCAAATTTGGTGTGAGAGGGCATTTTAGGCCATGGGTAAGAACCCAATTTCAGGATCATAAACTAACCTAATTTGCATATTCTTAGACATAAAGAAGGGACCCTTATGGTAAAAATGTGAGGGGAAAATATTTCATGGATCGATGTAATTTGATACGCTGATTACTGATGTCAGTTTTTGGTTAGTTTGCAATATAGTCAGTATTTGTCCCTACTTAAAGGAGAATATTTTTTATCGTGGTAATAATCTAGCAGCAAGTATTATATAGTAACCAT
The DNA here is from genome assembly GCA_027744095.1 of Zhuqinia jingwanae. NCBI lineage: Eukaryota > Metazoa > Arthropoda > Collembola > Entomobryomorpha > Paronellidae > Zhuqinia > Zhuqinia jingwanae. The sequence continues at coordinate 17,261 of JAHZNC010006964.1, read as the reverse complement.
AATTATTGGTTTAACTACTAGTTGTGCTTTTTACGATTAATCTTTGTGTGTGTGTTTTAATTTTTAGGCATTAAATACCATTTTGAACATTTTGCTTTCGGTAGTTATTTTTCTGGATTAAACCAGTCTAGACCTTATTATAATAGCATATGTAATAAATTTACATTTTATCCTGGTGAGCAATGGTTAATTTGATTATTCATCTGTCACAACAGCATCTACAGATGATCCAAACGGTATTGTACCGACAATCACTGGAATTTGAGCAGAGAGATTAGAAACCCGTGGAATCTCCAGTACCACCTAAATTAACAATGCAATTTTAGTGCTTACATAAAGCCATTAATTTTGTACCGAATTAAAACTTTATTTTCATACGTACATCAAAGTTATACTCCACATTTATTAACTGGCTACGACCCGCCAACTTCGTGGGTGGCAAGTCCAAAGGAAGATCTATGCTTTCGTTGTTCCATAGACCGGTTCCTCCTCTGCTAATGCATGGTCCCTTCATTTGTAAAAGCTCTTTTTTGACAATATTCTTCTTTTCTTTTGTACTATACGTTATTGTCTAAAATATAACAGATTCAAAAGTTTATTGACTAAGAATATCTACATATGTCGCTGGAATGACTGATCTACCGTTTATTTTTAAATCCAGTACCTGTACAAATCTTAAAGTAAGGCATACAGCTCCCGCATAACTCATATTGTACGCTTCTGCAGAAAATGGTATTTTATCCCCTGAAATCACTCCAGACTTTCCCAAAATTCTAAAGTGAAAGCCAATTGGACCTGTTTTACAACAAAAACAGCAAAGGCGCTTCTCACTAGCTACTTCGGGTCTGTCCACTTGAGCATCATGGTTGTTATTCAGGTCCAAAACTCCTCGCACGTTAAGCTGGACCTTTTCTATAATTTCGTCACCTCCATTCCTTTTCATAGATGCTTCCAAGTAATAATTCACATTCCCGTGATCCCCTTCAAATGATGAAGGGATCCCTGCGGGTAAGGTGATCTCAAATGGATACTGATTTTTCCCAGGAGGTAGCACAATATCTTCTCGACCAGCTATGAAAAGGAAACGTAATTTTATAAGCTTTCAATTTGAAGTGCAGTTTATTACGTGTTGTGCGTGAAAGCAGAGTGCTCGCTCACATCATGTATTCTTGTGCTCAACCGCAGGCAAGGTGGTACAATACTGATACTTTTTCCCACTAACTTTTTTCCAGTACGGTTACTCTCCGATCGAAGTAGGACTCCTGCTCATTAATTAAATTTTCATTACGAGACTGTGGCTTCTCTGACTCAAGTGCTCCATTTTCAGTTGACTTTCTCGTGCTCGCTTTTGAATTTTTATCATCCCAGTTTACACTCGCTTTCCCCCATACCCTTAACCCAAGCACTGTAAATTATTCATACAGAAATTAATGTACAAAATTGTATTTTACCACTTCCAAACTAGTCTTATTCCTGAAACCACAAACATATAAATCTTTCTTTTGCGTAAATCTTCACCTTCAATATTTTCTGCTTCGTCTGTTTGAACTTCGATTTGACCAGATATCTTCTCTCCTGCGTAGAACGTTTTGGATGTTCGGCCAAATGCAATTTCTAAGGATTGCACTCCCATTTTGCTCACGCCTAAAACTAACTAAACTACACACTGAACAAAGTAGTAGTAGTATTTATGCCAAACCCAATGTTTTAGCAGCAACACTGATTCATTACATGTTATCGCAACGGCATGATTTTAAAAGCACAAAGTTAACTTAGGTATCATCTATTTCTTTTATAATAACTGCTATAATATAAATGTGAACAAAAATATAGGACGGTCAAAAGTGTCCAAGTTGCTTGCACAAGCCCAACTACGAAGCCACTTGGACGGAAGCAGCCATTTGTATGAAATACAATACAAGACTTTCTCCACCACCAGCAAAAAAATAATATACACCATAACCGCTGAAGAAAATCTATTTATTATTAAAGAAAAAAATACCACTTTCCATTTTGCGTGCACGACATTTTTTCATGTGGCAGTCGATTAAGTCTTCAACTTTACAGATTTTTTCACCTTGTTCTAACCCATTTGAATAAGACGAGTACAGAAAGACAAAGGTATATAGTAGAAAGAGTTTGCATTGTATGTGGAAAGGAACGGGACGAGCATAGTGTGCTAAAAAATCTTTCTTTCCCAATTCGCGTGGTCTGTGGTGTTCAATGATTAAAGTAAAGCAGCACTGGATAAAAAGCTGTCAATATATTTTCGGAGAGCGCCGTCATCACCAAAATATAAAAAAATAGCGACAACTTTAATAGGAGAAACAACGGGCACAAAACAAAGAGAGCTACGTAAATGCCCAATGACATAGAAAGCCAAGGTTAATATACATACTACTCCGGTCTTAAGCAGCAGTTTTCATATCCATCAATGATTTATGACTTTGAGAGTTGGTCGTTTTCCCGTTACATTGTATCTCAAGGACAGGTTATGATCGAATGTTTTTGAACTATATGCATATAATTGAATTCGAACAAAGCTCGAATTATAGTCAATTTGATTCAAGACAAATATATATATGCCATGCCTAATATTTACTCTCCGATCCCCCGATTTGTCTTGATTTTTTTAGATCAACAAATTTCAAACCATCCCTTTTGTTTTTAGGCAACTCTGTCTTGGAACGTATGGTTTTTAGTTCATTATGAAATAAAATTTTCTTGCTCCACGATAATATCGGTTTTATCTAGGCATTACATGCCTACTAATGCCTAACACCTAGACATGCAATATTAATTGCAAAAATGTCCAAGCGAAAGAAAAATTAAATATGTATACTGCACTCTTGGCTGTATAACGATAACAATATCTTTTGTCAGCTCATTTTCTACATTTCATTGAACCAATAAATATTTATTTCGCATTGAATTATTTTGAATGGCACCAGAGATATGACATTAAAAACTGTATTATAGGCAACAGTACAAAAACCAACAATGATACCTAGTCATACATACATCAACCTTCAACCAGCAAGAATTTCACACATTCTGTTCTGTCCCTAAAAAGGTTTCATGAAAATTACAAACCACCAGCTGTGCTGAATCCTGAAAACGATTATTTTCAAATTATATGGAGAAAGTTTCCGTTTTTAAATAATACAACAATTATTATTACTGTTCTCCGTGGTTCTCATATTCATGTTATAGCTACATCACCGGCATTTACCGTCCAAGTGTGCACATGGCACTCTTGATATTGTGCTCTTTATCAAAATGTACTCAACCCAAGCTCGCAAATTTTTAATGTTCAGGTTGCGTGCAAGTGTTGAATCTTGGAGGCTCGATTGTATAGTCCAATTTAGCAAGAAAATACATAAATACCCGTTGATATGTGCATTGCTTTTTGGGTGTTGGTTTTACTATAAATACAAACCAACAAAAATGGAAACCGTCGTGAATCCGTAAAGAATAGGCTAGGTTAGATATTATAAATGCATATATTCTTAGGCTTTCTTCGGAGTAGCTGATTGGAACACTACTGAACGAAAAACAATATTAAAAAACATATTACGTGTCCAAATAAAGGGGAAAGAATGATTGATTTTGAAGCTTAGGTGTAACGTGTGGTTGTAGTATTGCTTGCAGGAAGAATCCAACAGGCAAATAAGCAATACGCAATAAAAAAAATGTGCAGTATTTCCTTTGATATTTTGTATGAAATATTATTGTGGTTCATGCGACGTGGATCGAGTCTACGCACTTTAGATTATACTATTTTATGACATTCAATATTATGAAGTTTACATGCAATCCTGATAAAATAATGCACAAAGTGTAACTTGCAACTGAGAACTTGAATTTATTTGCAATAAGTAGATTTTCTACCCTAGAAAGTTAGAACTAACGGTTGTCGGACAATTTATATTACGTAGTGGTATTTTCATGCCGGGACCTTCGCAGCGTATGAAGCAGGTAAAACCAGTACCAGTCTTTTTGGCGTCAGAGCGAAATCGAATGCTCAGAAAATCTGTGTCGGAGTAGATAGCTTGGTCGGGCTTGTTTCCACCACAAAATCTGGTTTAAAAAAGTGTGATAATTACCATGAATTTCTAAGAAATATAGCTGGGTGACCGCTAAAATATAATGCTTCTTTTACCTTTGATTTTCGAGAATATAGTCTGTCCTTATTTTCAAGTAGTCTCCGAGACATTCCCATGATCTAGGAATGTCCACACAAGGGCAGTAGGCTGACAATGTGCATTGATTCGCCTATCATGGAACAATAAAATAAAATATAACACAAAAAGATTTTTTACATTGATAATCTGTATGTTTATAGAAGAAGAAAAATGCCTTTTATGACTACTGTACCTCAAATTTCCAGCTACACACTTCATTGTTGTAGTAATGTGATACACCGAAATTTGTGCTAAAAACCTCCGCAGTGTTGTTGGGGTACATTTGTACAGTTGAGCCGCATTTTAAGCCACGAACTTTAATTTAAAAGTGACGAAATAAACAAAGTATGTAAATAGTTTTTTTCATCCAAATTTTACTTGCAAATAAAAATACGTCGTATTATTTACAAGAACGCACCAACTGAATTACTAATTGGAGTTCCGCCGTCCGGTGGGTTGACCACAACTTCTGGAGTTGGTTCTACAATTATTACCTGTCCAGGAACTGGATCTATACTCACCTGGTAACGGGCGCGGGCACCATAATAAAAGGGACGAGCTGGGGAAATTGGCTGTAGTACGTATGCATTGCTGCAAAATGTCTGTGTATTTCAAACATAAAAACCAAAAAACAATCTTGAAATTAAAAAGTTTGTGAAGTCATCATTTTTCTTCTCCATTAAAATCTTTTTTGTAAGCATAAAAGTAAAAGTAACCTGTACGGTAAGTCCTAGTGAAAGTACCAGAAGTAGCTCCATTTTAATATATTTTCTATTTTGAATTGATGGTGCAACTTCCCAAGCAAGTGCTCAAAGTGAAACTGTCATGGCCAGTTTACAGAATTGATATGTTTATATGAGCATCATTGGTTACATAAGTTATGCGCCTTGTCACAACAATATTTTCACACCTAAAATACAATGTTGCATTTACATTGTCTGGATGCACCTTTTCCTGTGCGGCGCCAGCTACTATAATACGCACAGTATTTGGAATAATTGAGCGATTATATGGAAGTTCATTTTCATAAAGATGAGTTTTTTATTTTAATCTACAAAGAGCATTGCCACAAACCAGAATAATGAATGACTGTTTGACTCAATCAATGTTGTAATAATATATAATTCATCCGTTATAATAATTATCTCGTCAGCACGTTTAATGCCAATAAAAATAGCATTATGTCGATTTCTCTTACACTTCCTGCCTGGTCTCCTATGGCTAGAACATACAATTAAATTATGTTGGTCCAAATGGAATTTCACAGTTTAACGGGGAAATAAGTAATTAGCTATGGTTTAGTGGACAATGAACTAACAAATTGTAACAACAACAAAGTACGCAAAAAATCATGATTTATCCAAGTACTATGTATAACATTGTATAGGTATTTAGGATTATGGTGTGTCAACTGATACTTCAACACCTTCCAATGCACTTCTCTTGAATAATCTTTTCTGGTTTAAAGGCGGTGGACTTGGATAGTTGGCACAGTCGGTTGGAGTAGTCAGCTGAATTGATCTAACGGTTCTGGGCCATACGTTAACACCCTTGTAAAAATCTTTTACAGCATTTCGCTGCAAAAATAGTTTCCCATATTCCAACATGTTGACACAAACCCCGTATAGGCATGGAGTTTCCCGATCAGCGCAGATAATCCACGAACTTGTTCCTGTAATCGCAATAGAACCCAGTGGAAAACCACTGATGGTGTCAGGAAGTGTCTCTGGTGTTCCCGATGCGCTGCTCATTGTCACGTTCCAGTATCCACCTAACAAGTATGGTTGAGAGTAAATTAGCATGCCATTCTCATTGTAGTCCGAATTCCCGAGGTACTTCAATGATTGCACATTTTTTAGCACAGGTATTTGTCCGCGTTGAGTGCACGTGTTGATATCAGTCCCACGGATAGAGATAACGGTTGTGGAATCTTCTGCTCCTTCCCCCCAAAATGTAGTGTTGTATAAAGCCCACCTATTCATTTCATAGTATATTAATAAGTTAGTACAAGTTGGAATTTCTACCACAAAAATATTTTTACACTTTTGGAAATAAATCTCTGCAACTTACATTCCCGTCACACAGATTCTGTCCACATTAGAAAATCTGTTCTTCACGTTACTTTGAGAGTTTGTTGGCTGCAGTGAACTAAACTGAGCGGGGGAACTAGGTGAGGAGTTACCACCGGTGTTGATGATTTTCAGCATGTGCGATTGACCTGCACAGCATACTATGAAGACGCTGGCCAAAACTACTCTAATGTAAATCTTTAAATTCATCTTATCAGAACTCACTTGCTGCTCCTGTGAAACACAAATTAATGATTTCCCGTAAAGGTATAAAGTATACTTTGCGCACGCTATATACCAACTAAATAAATTGTTTAATTATTTTCAGCTGCAGCATAGGTTTTTGGTAATTATCAGGTTTGTATCCACAGCACAACTAAAATTATTCGTGTGTACAATTAGCAATAATTATCGCACAATCAGAGAAAGTGATAAATATAATAATATTCATCATAACATAACTGATATGATATTATAATAGAAAATTATGATGATATTACTAGTTGTGATAGGAATTTTATAATATGTATTTATTATTTATTACATGCGACTATCGCATGTGATGGGATACGTATAAAATTCAAACGTGACATGTCATAAAATATTTTCGTTAGTCTATGCATAACTTTGTATGTTGTATGCTTATTGGTGTCCATATATTTGTTGTGATTGACAGCGACTCATTTTCTTTGCTTGTTCTAATAAATTATATACTCCCAGGATATAATTATTCTACCAAAGTTATTTATCTTTACCAATGTTGAATATTATCAAAACTTCAATAAAGATTATAGCTACAGATCTCATTAGTATGCTTATATTCAAACTGTCCTCAGTTCTCACTACGGTGCTACAACTTGATTATTCCAAGTTCAGTCCAGCAAATAATTCAAAGAACACAAAAACAAAATCATCATAAGCCCCATGATCTTGACATTATGATGAGTAATATCAACATCAACATGTTGATCGTGTAAATCTGGAGAAAAAAATAGGTGTAACAGAAAATAAAAAATCGTACCAATGTATATTATAGTACATATTATGTATAATTAGTTGAATGTATAATTTAAATTTAATAGAATGGAGTTATAGAGTAAGAATATCTGGAAATAAGCAGAATTCAACAAATTTATTTTCAATTTGAAATAGTCCTGCGTAGTGCACATACTGGGTGCAATCTTAGATTGAAAAAAGGAATACATAAATTTCAATCTTGTAATATTTAAAGCGTGTATAGTGATGATTAAGAATAAAATATATAATGCATTAAGTTCATAGAGACTTTCCATACTCTTTGGAAAATGAGGAAAAAAGCTATGTAATACGTTACTATTTTGTATTTTTTTATTCCACAAAGCCTAAAAGTAAGTATGCTAACAAAAGTATTATTTAAACTCCTACATGACACCTGGTGTGCTGCCAGTGTTAAGCAAGTAAGCAATCCTCTTAAACTTTGCAACAAACAAGAAAAGTTTACTTTTTGCTTTATTTCCAGCTACTTCTCGTAGTTGCTCGTAAGAATATGAATATGAATACATACAGTATGTACATACTATATACCACTCACCAAACACCGTTGGGTCCGTACTTTTTAAGCCTAGTGATAGTAAAAAGAAGACTCAATGCTTGGAAATAACAGCATGAACGCCACACTGTCTGGCGCTTCTCGATGTCATGATGGCTTTACTCAAAATAAGGGATTTGAGGTATTCCATGCATACTAAAAAAAATTGTCGACGAATGTCATAATGTTATTGATACGGTAAGTAGAACAAAATCCTCTGGCAGAAGTTAAGCCTTTTTCACATGACACCCAACAAACAACATACACAAGTCTGCATTGTTACATACATTCATAGGTACATGCATTAAAATATCTTTAAGTTTGTATTATTATTGGGTGGTAAAAAGAGTAAATACACCAAAATATTGTAAGTATACCTATATGTCTATGATGATAAAGGACAACAAAGCTCTGAGTTGGCGTAGTATTTTGACATTTCATATCATGTTTTTAAAATCCCTATCAGCAATCATCATCATCTCTTTCTTACTTATAATAATGCTTGGTTTGTAGTTTTATTTGATATGATCGTGATCCATTTCATAAAACAGATACAAATAGTAATATTCCCTGCTTTGCGTCTCTTTCACTCAGATAATCTGTCTGGAATATCGCCCACATCACAGCGCAAACCATATGTATATACGTATTGTCACCAAAGACTGCCACGCATTTTAGATCCTCTTTCTGTTGAGTTGAACTAATAATAATACACTTTCACAAGCCATTCTGTAATCCGAAACAACACAAGGAGAAAGATTCTAATCTGTCAAATACGCGTCATGTAGATGTAGTAAGCTACACTATTTTGGCTCATCACATTATGGTTTCACTTGCTCGCACCTTTCATCATCCTTAAATTTATATGATGTCATATGTACTGCTGGGGTAGCATAAATATCCGAGCAAATTCATTCAGTTCGTACGAATGAATGCTCTAGGCAGAATTAAGAAATGATGTAAAAAGAGCTTTCATCGCATATTATTATTGATACCTCCCTGTTGGAGATTTAGTCAGAATCCGTAGTATAACGTAGGATCGTATCTCGTCCTAAGCGCAACTTTGTCATACGAAGAGCACTATTATCCATACAAAGTTTGACACAGTTAAATTTTAAATATTAATATAAATCAAACAAAAGTTTATGTCGTGTCCCTTGTTTTGTTGCAGAATCGGAATCATGCAGAATTTTATCAAAATTTTAAGCACATTTTTTACGAAGACTTAGAAATTCCGATTGATTAGTAAAACAGGAAAAATATTAATAGCTTATTGAAAATTAATTAAATTTTTGGTGTGTCTATCACAATAACCTTTTATGTGATCGCCTACATATATGGAAATGCATAATTTCATTGTATTGTATGAAGCATTTGGAGCTCAACTAAATATATAACGGCTTTAGCGTATACTTGTATATTTGATACTTGACTAAGCATTATGCATTTACCAATGAAAGATTACTTGATGTAAAAACAAGATACAATAAAGTCATGACATGGCAGATAAATTTTCTGTTGTGGTCTCTAAAATGATATCCATATCATTTTCATCATTGTCAATTTTATATACCTTCAAGCTGAAAAGAGCGGCAACAAACCCCTTTGCCAACTAACACATCCGCCGAGTCATGAAAGAAGCCGCTGGTCTAATCCTAAAGTGACAATGACAACAAATGTTTTGTATCACGCCTTAACCCTTTTAAATCGCACAAAAGTCTGTAAAAATGCATAACCCTCTCCTCTTGTTGTGTGAGAGAAGAAGGTGTATATTATAGTCAAGAAACGTCCGTCCATTGCTGAATGTATATTACCAAAATGCTTGAGTTGTTGTGATTAAATATATGTATATATATTTGCCAATGAACAACTAACAATGCATTTATAAATGCTCACAATGAAAACGTATTCATATACCAAATTTGTGTGTTTACAAAAATTATACCAGCGAATTTGGTATTCATGTCGGTTGGTTTGAGAAAAATATCGTCACACTCTTGTTAAAACGAACAATACAAAGTTGTATATGCAACCCTACTGCTACTATAATATACACTATATGATGTAGTTGCTTTTGTGTGCATTCAAAGTTGACAGCAAACATGATAAAAGGTATACAGTGATTACTCTGGCTGGATGTACACTAATAATAATGATGCATGCCTACCTATTTCATATGACAGAGGAAATATGGAGGCGGACATACAATCATTCAATTCATTATTTGTAGCTTGATGAAAATTGGGAGTAAATAAAAATTAATTTACCCTTGAATGGGGATGAAGATTTTGAGAATCGGCCTGCTGACTGACTGGTCAGATCAAGCGGATTGACAATGACATAAAGAAAGGAATCAAAAAGATCATGTGACTGCTAAATATAATCTGAAGAGAACTAGGAAATTAATATGATGTACAAACATGTAACTTGTTATAAATATATGTTCCTGACTGACATGACTATATAACACTGCCTTCGTTTGGTATGTAATAATGATAATAATGATGAAAATATTGCTTGGTGTGTGTGCGTTTCAGTAGTGCAAGCACGATGAAAGCAATGCAATGATCCGTGTCGTGAAGAGGTTGGACGTGGAGATGATACGCTGTGTGAACCATTTTTCCGGGCGATTGCTCTGCACCTCAGGAGGTCAAAATAATAAGTGCCCCTTAATAGGAAAGAAAAGAAGTGTATTCCATTAATCCAACGTGAACTGAAAATGCTTTGATTGAAAGTTGGTTTATATGTACATACTTCTCCTCATATACACATACACACATATTATTTGCGTGTATTCATGAATTAGAATGTTCAATCTCTAAATCGGAAGAGATTTCAAAAGATGTAATATTATTTATTACTTGTTTGTTTCATGTTGTGTGGTAAATTTTGTTTAGCTTTTCAATGTACTCAGTCAAGATGGAAATGTAGGAATTAAATTTACTATTTATTTTTTGCAATTTTTGAAATGTGTAACGCAGTAATTATTATTATTGTGTACATACCTGCAACAGTGATAGGTCCCTTAGTTCTGACACTGATTTTTCATACATGAAGCATGAAAGATAGCATTTAACGGCCTGGGAAAAGAAAAATGTATAAAAAACAAAACAAAAAACATTGTAACCAATTTTCAAGCCAACTGAACTAACTACATGAGTCATGAAAGAACACTATTATGTAAATACAATAATATTTTGTATGTTTGTAAATTAATTAGAGTGATTATGCAAACAAAAGCTTGTGCAATATCTATGTAAGTAAACAATTATTTGTTTTTTAGTTCAAAATCACTGAGCGATATTGAAAATTATTAATTGGCACATTTAAAGAGATTGCTCCCTTATTAATGGAAAAAAGCTGTTATTTTAAATGATGAAATGTTTCTATTTATATGCGTATGTAAATAAATAAAAAGTGAATAACATTTTTACAAGACTTTTCTCAGAACGGGAAATGCGTTTTGCGTCATTAAAACATTGATATTCCTAATTAAATTAGTAAATACTTATTTATTACTTGTGTACACAACTACAAGCGGGAATATATAACTAGCATTTTTTTGTACATTAACTTCATGCTAAACATCCACTTAATTATTAAATTGAAATGTATGTATATTGGTCATTATTAGAATCAATCCAATCCTCATTATTATAACAATGGAATAATTTTATTTCCTTTATTATTCAATAGATTGTTTTGACACTTTTGAATGTATGGAAGTAAGCATTATACGGAAAGGATGCTCATATATCATAAGTAGAGAGTGTGTTTTATAAGCAAAGAAGAGGACGAGTTGGCTCCATTGATGATGCAGTGTGAGTTGTCTGCTGAACTGAATCAAAAAGATGAAGACTCTTGTGCGATCGGAGTGAGAAGGAGAAGCAGTGAAGAGCCAGCCCCGCAGATCAGCTTGGCACTCCCTTTGGCTGAGATCAAGCCATCCTCTTTCCTTTTTTCATCAACTCAGACCATCCCCTTACGTTTAGTCAACAACAACAACAACAGCTTTTGGATTTTAGGATTCTCCTTACGTTACCTTTCATCTTTTCCACTCAACAAAAGATTTTGCTGTGTAAGTCGGAATGCTTGGATGTGTGGTGGTGGAGTGACTAAATGATATGATGATGATTAAAAGGTAAAAGTAGAGGGTTTAGTCCCGCAAAATGTTGAAGCAACCAAGCTTATGTATAAGTTTTTAGAGCACATTTAATTATTTTCCCGTAAAATCTGACTTTACCTCCCGTTTTCATTAGCTTTGAAGGCAAAACATTCGAGTTGGAGACATGCTGTCTGCGACTGCGACTTAATTTTTATTTCATCGTAAGTACTTCAGATGAATGCTAAATGTTTTTAAAGGTTAATTCTATTTATTACTAGTCCCAGTTCCACCCAAGCTTAACTACACAATTACATTTACTGAATTTTTATAAAATCTTAAAAAATGAACATCTGGGAATATTTTAATGTACAATGCATGCAATGTTAACAGATTTAAATAAAGCAATATTTTTTTTTACTTCTGCGACTACAACGGATCTTTTTAAGAAAAAAACAGTCAACTGTTATTTGTGTAATCCAGGTAAAACGACGCCAGGCTGTCTGGGCGAGTTGGGGCTTAAAAAGTCATAAAAAGTGCTTCTAAAATTATCATGTTAATCGTCGAGTGTCTTAAAAGTAAGAAAAAGGCACCGCCGGGTACTTTCAACTCTTAATACTATTTGGGCACATGCACAACTAAAAAAAATTAAATGCCGAAACAACGACTTTTTCTTCCCATTTTTAATTTCCCTACAAACAATTTTCAGGATAATAATCATTGTTGTAAAATATCACTTACGAAATGAGAAAAAATAGGCACACAGCTGCTATTATATTTATATAACATAATAACACATTTTGTATTTAAAATCAGAAAAGGATTAAAATAGGAGCGACTGAGAGAGTGGAAATTTTGTGTGAGGAGGAAGAGACGCAAAAGCAAGCAGTGTAGTGTTTTGACTGTAATCCAATCCCTCGTAAATAGGTATGCATACCTACAAAGGTACATACATAAGGCCAATATCAAATAGAAAGCCTATATCATTTGTTTCATCATCCCTCCTAAAACGCAACGTGTGAAAACTAATTCACTTAAAACCTACTTGCTCTTTTACTCTTGTCATGCCTTACCAGCTTATTATTATTATTATTATCTCAGGAAGCAGTACGCGATCATGATGGAAGAGGTGCCCACCAAACTCATGTTGAAATTATGATGATTGAGGATAAAAAATATTAATAAAGAAACACGACAATTTGAAATGGAATCAAGATTGTAAACCATTTTGGGTATCATGTATGCATTTCTTTGTGGTAAAAGGACTTGTGTGAAATTTTTTTAGTGCCCTCAATACATGCAATAAAAATTTGTCCCTTTGCCATTAACAAATAGGTATAATACATGTACATTACATAGACACGATAAGATATATACCCTTGATTCATTCCTTGTCGTGTAACATGTAAAGGTACCTACCTTTGGACCCTTGCACAAATTATACGTGTTCCCTGCACATTACACATGTACATGTTGTTATCTATTATGTTCGTTCCCCCCAGAGTCTTTTATGATGACAAAAAGCTACGATTATACTTTATTTTGAATGTTTACTGTACACATACACACAAAACAGGGATTTATTTTGGCATGAGGCAAAGAGGAAAAAGGGAGACCTTATATACAGCTCAACTATACATAGCACGAACAAACACACATCAATCCCTCACTCATCACAACACTTTTCCAACCCATCATCATCATCATCAACACATCATAATATTACTCCCAACATCATCCATCACAACCACCACAAGAGTTCCGGTCTTCTACGTTGATGGACAAGGTGTGTATGTACTTGCTCCCTGTTCACATTTCATTCAGAGATTTGTGTACAAGCCCACATGAAATATATCAGTTTGGCTTCATGTTAGTCAAGTAACCCTGCCGTAAAGCCAAGGGCCATTTCACCACCTAATCTCATTGTTGCTGACACTTTGTCAGCATTCGTATAAACGTTCTCGAATTGACAAGGGCGACAAAAATATTTTACTGTGTTCCAATCTTCTTTGAAAATTATTGTCATATATCCGTTGTTAAATGATAATATAAAGAGGAGAGTGATTTGTCTGTCTCACTTATCCCCATATTCATTTCATCCTGTGTAAACCATATAATAAGGTGACAGTTACAAAGAGACAAAAAAATTCAAGCAGTTTTGTGATAGTTTTTAAGTTTGTTTCTAATACGCGTAATACGTGTGATTGATTTAAAGTTGTTGAAATACTAAATAAAAAGGTTTCAAAATAATTAAAATGGCGAACATCCCAACAACATGTTTCAGTATATTTCCCTTCATGACGCGTAACCCTTCGGATACGTTAATTAAATCGGAACTGCCAAGTGGTGGGAGTGGAAATAATACAAGTAGTGGCAACAGTGTTTCAGGCGCTGGAAGAACATCTTTCACAATTGAAAGTATTTTGGGTTCTGGAAAAGCTAGTCCAACTCACAGTGAAAGTAGCAACTCTCCAGGGATCCCAACTTCAAAGACAGGAGGAGGTGGAAGCAATGCACAAAAGCATGGAAATAATAATAACTCATTATTACACAATAACACCGGTGGTATTGGTGGATCCGCTGGAAATTTGACCTCTTTTCAACCCTTTCATTTTATGCACCACCCTGCTTTTCATCTTCATAATCCCCAAGCTGCTGCAGAACTTTTTGGTAAGTTGTTTTACATTTCATCTATAAAATCTAACGACAATAATTATTGAAAAATGCATCTTTGCATTGTTTTCTCTTTTGCAAAAGTGGATTGTGCCATCCTTCCTAACTCTGATAAAATTATTCATGTCCACAAAATATGATTATGCCAGCCAAAAGGTCACTAGTATTTCTTGTTGCAAGTATGTACTGAGAATCTGTGTTAGAAAACCGTCACATTTTATTGGCTTCTGCTGCCAGATTAGGGAACATTAATGCGGTATAAGTATTAAATGTCGTGTTACAATTATACCAATCATATTATCATTGTTGTTGTACTTTGCATATCAGTATCACGATCACCATTATATAGCCGCAATGCATATTGGAAAAATTCGATTAGGTAATCATGATGAGTAAGATATTATTCATATTATAAATAGGTATAACAAGCTGTAAGTCGTTTTTGTCTGAATATTAAACTCACTTTCTCCACCCTCCCACTTTTCTTTTTGTGTCGGCATACAACATAATACGTACATACATATACATATATTTATATTAATTTAATGACATGAGACATAAGTTTAGCCAAAGAACACATTTAAGCTTGTAAATAATAATGCGTAATCAAATTTAATAATTTTCTCGTATCTAAGAAAATAATACTGACACAGTAATACAAATTCCATGTTGGAGCAGGAAGAGTAGTATTATAAAACACATGCAGGTGCCTAGCATCCAACAAAATAAGATTAATGAGTCCGTTTCGGATTTAGGATGTACCATCATGATATTACAGTCTATATATTTTTCCAATAAACATGAAGTCTTACACATTTACTCCAAAAAATAAATCGCATCGTCCTTTCCCCCATACCTATTAAGAGTTATGTGTGCTGCTGTTATTATGCTCACTGGATAGAAATTTTAATACCTATATATGTACAGGACATGGGTACCCACATAATCATTATCGATGACGACAATGATGAAGACATTAAAATGCAAAAATCCCAAAATTATGTACTCACATAGCCACATACTGTACTCAGCACATGTGGGATGAAACTTGCTACAAGGAAAAGTGGGATGTGACAATAATCGCAAGATACTAATCTGTCACAACTGTCAACATCAATTAATAAGCAAAATCTGGTTAGGATACAGTTTTCTTTGGATTTGGCACCACGTAATCAGATTTGATTGACATCTATGTCTTGTCACAAATATTGCTGATACGTCGAAAGGCAAAAATCAGATAGGCATATACTTTTGCATGAACATCATATTATGCATAATATTTCCTTTGCCAAGTTTTTTTAAACTCTTTTGTAACACATAATATGGCTACAATTCCAAACAAAGTAACCTGATTTGACCTTTTTCATACCTCCAGAGAGTTTAATTAATTAGCTATAATAATTACATTAATATTATGATATGATGGTGTCTGGTATAATTACTTTACTGATTATTTGGGAGCAAAGACAATAAATAATCACATTAGTTTAACAGTAGTCCAGCATGTTTTGATTTTTTTTACTATTGCTTATTGTTACAGCGGCTTATCCTGGTTTGTATAGTCCTTACTTTCCCTCTGGTCACCATCCTCTTGGTTCTTCCGCAGTAGCCGCAGCAGCCGCTGCTGCAGCAGCTCAGTCACTTTTAGGATCAACCGGTTCAGTAACACAAGCAGGAATGATCAGTGGGCTTATGGGTAATGGTCCTGCACCAAAACGAAAGCGACGACACAGGTAATAAAAATCTTTTATTTGAATCATTGCTTTCAAGAAAGTATATACTATTATTATAAACGACCACGACAAATAAATGCTCATTTATTTGTGCTAATACTTGGAAAGGAAAAGGCTACGGCATAATATGACATTTTTTTTATTAAAGGGGGTAATCTGGGCATTAAGTTTTCACACATTTGTATTACAACCTTGTTGTTATCATCCTTCAACTTTTTCACGGGAAATCTCTTTTTAAAATTGCCGACACACATTATTTTAAGTAAATGTTTACTAAAAATTATTTACTATTTTAAAACATGTTAAAACTTTGGGGTAACGTGTGCTTTAAGCTACGCCAAGAGATACACAAAACTCCAAAGCACCTGGAAATGGAAAATTTCTCACCTAAATTTTTTTACCTTCACATAACGTTAAGGCGCATCAAACCGTACAATAAACCTTAAAGCGTCTTTAATTACGAATTCTCATCTTTTTACAGCAAGATCTCCATAACCTTAAATTATTAAGCATGTTGATAAAGCATAAAAGCAAAGCTGAAACGAAATTTTATCTAGAACCTAGGGAATCCTTTTATTATAGCATTGCACTGTATTCAAAGATATATATTATGTACCCATGCAGCTTGTTCTAAAACAAAATCCCATTTATTCACCATCATTTTTCGATCTATTTTATAATTATATTATTCTAATAAATGCAATGTTTACAGAAGGAAACTAGTCTTTTCACTGTTGTCCCTTTCTCGCATATTTGCCGTCAGCAAGAAAAGACGTTTTTAGTGAGCAATCTCGGTTTGCTATATTAAATCATCTTCTGAATGCTTTAAGTCCATAATAATAATGGTTTATCTCTCTCTCTTTCGTTTGTATACATAATATTATATTCGGATGCACAGCGTACTGAGAATGCCTTCTGCCGCCAGATATTCTG
>JAHZNC010006963.1:0-10187 GCA_027744095.1 Zhuqinia jingwanae | reverse complement strand
ATCCCACTCTTAAGATGTACCTGGGAGGATCGTCCCTTTCTCGAGGAAGACAGCCATCCCACTCTTAAGATGTACCTGGGAGGATCGTCCCTTTCTCGAGGAAGACAGCCATCCCACTCTGAAAAAGTACCAGCCTGGCATATGTACACTAAGTGGATGTGATTAAACTTATTTTTGTAGCAGATATCACTTATTTGGTCAGTCTCGCATGTATGTACCATGTTTGAAGTGGTAACTCTCAAGTTTAAATTTTCCCGCCGGGGAGGATGTTAGAGCTGTTACACTTATTTTCTCAACGGGTATCACTTAGTGGGGCAGTCTACATGTACCTACCAAGTTTCAAGTGTTAACTCTCAAGTTTATTTTTCCCGCCAGGGGGAGAGACGTATGTGGTTACTCTTATTTTTTAAACGGGTATCACTTAGTTGGCCAGTCTAGCATGTACGTACCAAGTTTCAAGTGTTAACTCTCAAGTTTATTTTTCCCGCCAGGGGGAGAGACGTGCGTGGTTACACTTATTTTTTTAAACGGGTATCACTTAGTTGGCCAGTCTAGCATGTACGTACCAAGTTTCATGCACAAATTATCATGTATAAGGTTATCCCGCCACGCGGCGTGACTTATTTTCTCAACCGATAGCACTGAAGTGGTCAGTTTAATAGCACACACCAAATTTCAAAACATAATTCGGAATTTTGGATTTTTTTACACTGGTCCAATTAAAAATTACATTTTGTGATAAATATTTGTATTATACATAAATACGTAATTCGGTATCCAACAATTTCATTAAACGCAGCGACTTTGTACCTACTTGGGCCATCCGTAAGTTCGGAACCACGGTAAGTTAAGTGGCTGAAACGATACAATCTGTCACATTTATTACAGGAATAATAATAATATTAAATGACCAATTATAACTCCTGTTTGCTTCGACACATAACACCGTCCCTAGAGTGACACGGGGTAATCCAACCCAGTCGTAGCGCAGAGGCATCAGAGATAATAATGGTGAGGAGTGAATTGTTTCGCTCCACTATTTGTAGGTTTTGGTTTGTAGTACCTGACTGAGTCCAACAGCGTACTTTACAGAGAATAGAATAACTTTACAGTTTGCCACAATATATATTAACATAATATTCATATTATCGCTTCTTACTCTAAAGTAGTAAGGTCAAACCTTACAATGGATATACTGCTTCGCATATATTTTTGAATTCGCATTTGTCGAATTAGTCTTTTGGAAACCACATTTGTAATAAGAACATCAATAAATACATCCTACTTGTACTTTATGGGTAGACTGTAGTGTGTGTAGTTTTCAGCAAGTGGAGGGCAGTTTTAAACCTCAGCTTTGCATTGTTAACATTTTTTGTTTATGACAAGCAATGATCATCATTCATCATCATTTCACATTGGCATTTTAGTTATGCAATCATCCAAATCACCTTAAATTTGGTGTACCACCTCTATGAATAGTCTCATAGTATTTAAAAAATATATATATATTCCCACCACCTCCCTCCGGGGGGGAATACAATAAATAATAGTGTCAGTAAATCATCATTCAATCCTTCAGTTGCAGTACCAATACCAATATTTTACTTTTGAATTTACAGTACATTACCAATTCTATAAAAAAAACTTGCGATTTTATGTACAAGCAAGATCAATGAATGCTAAACGACATATGCTTACCGTAGAGGCTGAAGTAAGAATGTGTTCTTCGGTATTGGAAGGAAAATGCCAAAAGGAAACCAAGAAATTTTGTTTCGCTTATTTCGGTCTCTACAAAGTGTTTGGTTCCTGTATCCTGTAACATTAAGGTGTAAAAATTGCAGAATTAACAATGTAATAGAATTTCATTAAATTGCAATTTTTTCTCAAAACGTTAGCAAAACTCAAGTTACATAGCAATGTACAATGGGGTACAAACTATAGGCAGACAGCTCAATAGATCAATATTTAAGGGTATGTACAATTTGCATAAAGGTCAAAAAAATGGCCACCCTTAGATCATATCCAACCTGCAACAACGTTTTGTAATAATTGAGTAAGAGTATGCTCCATATTCCAGCATTCAACTTATTTCATTACATTTCAATGTCCAGCGTCGTTTCTAGCTTACGTTCAGTAAACGTGAACACAAAGCTAATGTAAGTCAATTAGTATAGAAAACAAGTCTCCGAAAGTAAATGGAGATTCATGAGTTGTAAAAAAATTCTAGTTGCTTGAATAGGAATAATAAGAACCAAAATATCGTTATCGAGCGCTCTAGGCGCGATATCTACTTTGCGCCACCAAAATCTGAACACATTAACTTTTTTGCGCTGCTAAAATCTGAAGGTGATAACTACACCTTTGGGGTATTATGGGATTTAACCGCCATTATATTCTGCATAAAATTTTGCATCGATTGGTACCATTTCCTTGTATACATGCAAATACATAATGTGAACTCACAAACGGACAAAAAATCAAGGTTATCTGGTATGGTTTATATCAATCATCGAGGGATGCCTTTCAAAAGTATTGAAATAATAAAAATAGACAGAACAGTAGGGATAATAATTAATTTTGATGTGTTTGTCACATTCAGAGAGTGAAAGCAATTCATTTGGGGTAAAAAGTATGATATAAATATAAATAAAATATTCGAGTGTTTGTGTTATAAATCAAAGGTATGATTTTTGCAGTTATACCGTTCAAATTTTAGCAGTTGTTATGCCGTTCCGATTTTAGTGGCGCAAAAAGTTATTGCGTTCAGATCGCTCGCTAACCATATTAAACTAATTCGTTCAAAAGTCAGATCAATCGATCAACCAGACCTGCAAAATATACCATTTAGAAACACCATTGCTAAACAGAAAAGAAAAATACGCGAGAAAAACGCAATATCAAGACACCTTTTGAGATATACAGTTTTGAGTTTTACATTTTAAGTTTTCACATTTTAAAAAAAAGGATAGCTATTTGCGAAACAGAAAAGTTATGGAGATAATTCGAGGTAGGTGTCTCCAGAGCTGTGTTAATCCGAGATGAAAATCTTAAAAATATAATTATATTAAAATTTACCTAAAGATGTCAATCTCAATCAATTAATGGAAAAATTAATCAATCAGAAATAATCCAATCCACTTTATGAAAATTTCTCTGCTTAAATCCCGAATTTGTTCAATCCCAAAATCACCAATCCCTAATCCTTGGAGTAAAAGAATGAATTCAAACCGCTCTGCGTGTCCGCAGGTACATTTCGAAATTTAAAACTTGAAAACTCACTTTGGCAATGAAATTTTTGCTAGCAATTTTGATGAACAAATCCTGAAGTATATTATGCAATGTATGATGTTGATAGCATAACTTAGCAAGGTAATGATAGCATAAGGGTTTGGGGTCAGTATTTCCAGGGGGTTAAACTTATGCAAGGTCATTACAGGTCCAATCAGGTTACAGGTTTTTTGCATTTTCATCTAGCTTCACATCGTCTAATTCTTCCAATAAATCCAAGATTTTCTCTTCTGCAGCTTTCATATAAGATCAATCTAGACAATCCGTTTGAGTTAAGTTTGCGCTAAGTCCAAGTTCGTAAGTACATTAACCGTTGGGTAGTATCAGCATTCATACGAATTCTGTTTGGATCATACAGGACTGATTCATTTGAAAAAAGTCTTTCTATGACAGGGCTGTGTAATCCCGACATTTGTAGCCTGGGATTACGGATAGCAGGCCATGATTTTTGTTCATGGGATTACGGATAACAGATTACAGGCAATGATTTTTAAGCTATGTATATAGGTCAGTTTTACATACGAGGCATGAACATAATAGGAATCTTCCTGATTTTGAATGTATATTTTGTCATGGCAATTAGTAAATTGTAGTTGACTATCTTTTTTAGTTGGATTGGGAACAAAATTACATATAGGTAATTGTATTGCAAGGCCATACTTCAGGCTTTACATAACATTGTGAGGATAGGCTTCATTCTTGTATACCTGTCTATGTACAACCATCACAATGACGAAAGAAGGTACATCTGACAGCTGCAACCAGGACGATGATTTTGATACTGCTGACGAAAAGAATCCTCATTTGTAGTCAACGAATTACTTGGCTCTTTGTGGCACGCTATTGAAACTGGAAAGATGACAATCTTTTGCCTATTTTTATACTAGTGACTTTTGCCTAAGTTTACAAAATACATAGAACTACAAGCTCTAAAAAAGAGGGACCAAACTGATGTACAAGGATATCTTAGAGATTACCGAGGCTCTGAGGATTGGTTGGAAAGGAAAAACTGTACCCTTTTTATAAGCTAATTATTCCGAGCAACTGGATCCCTGCGGATAACAAACCGTATGTCAACTTCGGTAGAACTGTGCAAGTATCGGAAAAAGTTGATGCATACAGTGTCGTTTCGTGATGTGCTGCAAAACAATAAAAAACTGACAGAAGTGCAGCTGTGACCACAAATGGTGATGGAAAACAGGGAGTCACTAACAACCTCCAGACTGCCCCGGACACCGTAATGCAAGAAAGAATGAAGTTGAACAAAAATTTAAATCAACTAATAATGATCATTCAGAATTATTAGCTGCTGCGCCACCCTCGCCAAGTGAACCAAGGAGGAAGCGAAAAGCACCAGTGGTCGGTCTAGATTAATGTGAGGATCTCAAATCTTCAGGTACGAAGCCAATTCGGATATTTGTCTCAAGATGTCGCCCAAAAACTTCTACTGATGCTTTGGAAAAGTACTTAGATACCAAATGGAAATTTCTTAATGTGGAATCGATAATTGCACGCTTTGATACCTACAAATCCTTCAAAATTGTAACAAACAAAAACGACTAAATGGTGTTCACCCAGTTTGGATATTTATGTAAATATTATTGAACTTTGTAACTTGTAACTTCGTATTTAATGCGCATTTCCGGTGGACAAATATGTTTAATTTATCTCGAAATATTGACCTTCATGAAGAAATTATAGATAAGTTTTCCTTTGTGTTAGTTTCATGAAAAGATAAGTCCAAAGTGTTATCTAATATTGTACTATTAATAGAATTATTGAATAATTGTAGATAACGCCACCGGAAGCTAGAAAGTAGTATAAATACAGCTATGAAATTATGATTTGTATCATAGTTCAGAATCAGCTTCG
Source organism: Zhuqinia jingwanae (assembly GCA_027744095.1). Taxonomy (NCBI): domain Eukaryota; kingdom Metazoa; phylum Arthropoda; class Collembola; order Entomobryomorpha; family Paronellidae; genus Zhuqinia; species Zhuqinia jingwanae. Next base: position 5,027 of record JAHZNC010006963.1, on the reverse strand, counting down.
ATTCTGTTAACAACGTAGTCTGAAATCAGCAATGATTCAGCAAAACAATCTTAGTGCGGAATTCGCTAAGGTTCTGTCACCAGAAATAATTCGGCGCAGTCATTATCGTTAGATGTCTGTTTCCAATAATAAAGTCTAAAGCGTTTCTATTAGTTTAAATCAATTATCGCTCTCCTATTTCTTTATTTATCATATATTCTGGAGTTTTCACTGACTAATGCTCTAGATTCTCTCCCCGTGGGAGTGGTCCTACACCTTATTGTTGCCAAGTAATTGGAGTTATTGGAAGGGGCAACAAATGGCCTAAATGGGGTTACTAATTCGAAATTTTTTCATTGAGTGTGACCACCCTAATGGTAAAAAAGTGTCCACTCAGAACGAATTGCAATGATGAGTTTTTGAAGTTGGAACTGTCAGGGTTGGAAGTCGAACGGAAATATATTGCCAAAATAGAAACTACGGTCTCATCTCTTAATGGTCCAGTAGTTGTGCTTGGCGACCTGAACATGTCGCCGGGGCAAAACAAATTCTCTGAGCTAGAAAACATGTGTAGTGAAAACAATCTCGACAATGTCGATCGCGACAAACTAGACTCGACAACGTTCACGTTTTGTAGTAAAGGGCAAGGTCACGTTAGCTGGGGTAACTTTGCAAACGTTTGCCGAAATGGGCTACTGTAGCCCATTTCACCAAACGTTTGCAAAGCAAATTTTTCAGTGTTAAATTGTAAAGGTATCACTCAGCAACATTTTTAAATGGAAAAATACATTGATGCAAAGTTAAAAGTAAAACTTGCAAAGTGGTGAAATGGGCTACCAGATCACTTTATCGTGTTAACACAGGTAACTATTGGAACGTGAAGTTTTAAGCCCTGCAAATCCGAGTGATCAGTTTCCATTGTCGTTAAAAGTAATCTTTGAGCCTTTAATTGAATCCTCCGAGAACAACTCTACTGGAGAAGAGAGTCAGTGCGTCAAGAACCCATATTTATCATGGAAGAGACTCCCGAAGAAATATGAGCTGCTGTACTATGAGACTGCGTGCCGCCATCTGATGCAATTTAACTCTTATTTCCAACTATATGCATCCGGTTCCTGTCAAGATATTCAACACCAAGGTCTCGATCAGATTGTAGATATACTGAGCAATGCTGAATTAACAACAAAATCAAAACTGGGCGAAGAAAAAAAGCGTATTAACTCTAAGATAATACCGGATTGGAATAATAATGTGAAGTTTTTTATGAAACATACCGTAGCGATTTTCTCAGTTGGATTATTACGAGAAGAAACTGATACTTTGCACGAGAAAATGAAAGAGTATACGCCTATTTCGACGGGAGCTGTGAAAATTTAGAAAGCAAATATCCAGATTTCTCGCCATGCTTTATGCTGGAAACGATTTCAAAAAATTTCGGGACATCGTGAAATGTGAAGACTAGGCCTGGAGATAACTGATGTTCTTGAAGAAAAATCCGGAGCTACACAAATATGCGATCTTTTGGCCTCTCACTACGAGCACCTGTTCATCATTACCAATGATCATAAAAATATGCCGTATGTAAACTCTTACCTCCGAAATGGAAGCCATCACGCATGTAACTACATTTGCTATGAAAAAGTGCAAACCGAAAATGGATAGGAAGTGCTAAGGATCTCAAAAAAGGAAAAGCCAGGGGCTCAGAAGGTCTCTGTGCTGAAAACTTAATACATGCACATCCTGCCGTGTTTTAATCTCCCAAACAGCTTTTCTCTGGTTGCTTACTTTTGAACATTTCAAACTTGCCTTTCATTTCAAAAACGAATTTTTTTAAAGCATTCTTTACCATACAAATAAACGAATATTTTGAAACTTCTTACCTTTTGGAATTCCAATTCCAGGGTCGTAATAAGTCAAATCCGTAATATTTAGTGCTTTGAATTTGTCAATAAAAAGTTCCCTACTTTCTAGCATTGATGGCGTTCTTAAATGCTTAGGCCAGCATCTTTCTTCGAACTGCCACCATGTGGCCACTTGGTTGTATTTGATAATTGTTGCTGTGTTGCAAAGGTAGGGTGGACAAAAAAGTTGCGTAATTACATATTTTACTACATTGTGTACAAACTCAAACACTACTCCAAGTAACCATGCAGTAGCTCTAAAAAATGGGTTGTGTGTAAAAATGCCGATAGCATCTACAAATGTATCCGCGTATTCAAAAGTAACACTCTGCGGCCCCTCGAGGATTTCTAAAACAAATGGTCCTAAACCCCAAAAATCATACGCTGGATTTCTCTCGTCTAAAGCTTTTCTTGCTGTCATATGATTTCTGTTTATTTTATGATGGCGAATGCTCCGTAATGCAGAAACCTCCATTACACAAAAAACACAAACAACAAGCTTAAAAAGCATTTCAGAGTCGTTGCTGACAAAATGTCAAACACTGAAATCAAGACACTTTATTTTTTAAGCACATGTAATCTTTTCTGAGAAATAAATTGTACCGATGAAGCGAAAGGATATATGTACCCAATACATTTACCCTTCATGTATATAATAATAATTGATCAGGTATTTTGTGCGTGAGTTGGTGTCGATGATAAAACTGTTATAACAAAGTAACAGTATTCGAGGGTGCCGGAACTCCTACAAATACTTGTATCCGAGAGTGCTGTAGTGGTCTATACTTGCAATCAGCTTCAGCTAAATAAGCAATAATCCCCATAACAATTTAATAACAATTATATTTAAAATAATTGAAAACAACAGACAAGAGTATTCCACTTATCGCTCCCACCTTTAGAAATATTTTATTCCTATTCCACCTATTACATTTACACTACCATTTACAATAAATTTTAATCTTGGAAATATATTTTTGCTAATTAATATAAAAATCTAAAATTCCTTTTTCTTAAAAACTAAAGCTCTGAAAAGCACGTCTTTTCATCAGCACTTCCTTTTTCGTTCTAGTGAGCAGCCGCAAAGCACACTCGCTACTTACATAATATGTACACTAAATACAATGTTCAAGAACATTCTATGTACTACCATATATATAAACATTTTCCACAGACGGACAAACGTAACTACTAACTAAATGAAACACCGCAAAGCTCCATATTTGAGTCTTGCCGCAACACTCCACATAGCGCATTAAAATCAGTTGCTAAATTATAAACTGCTGGCACACACACATTACTCTATTGTTTAGTTTTTAGTTTAGTTACTCCTCGCTTAAGGGAGCTTTTATTGCGCTATAGGGAGCAAATAGCTCATGCGCAAATAATACTTCATTATCATCTATGTCTTTATCCAAGACAAGCTTGTTGCATTAAATAAGTCAGCTGCTTCTACTTTTACAGTTTTAAGAGAAACGATTGCTGAATCTTTTATTATCAAAAACAAGGACACCACAGTATACAAAACTGATCATCTTCCATTCATAACTATTATGCATTCTAAACACATTCCATATATTGACATATTTTACATGTTACATTATTATCATGCATACACATATACCTACACTCATGCATACCTTACATTACATTATACTATAATAAACAATGCTGGCTTATTATATGAAATATAATAACAAAGCTTGTCGTAGAGACTGGAGATAATATTTCTACTGAAGAACGTCCACCATGGGGTGATAAAGCCTGCTTTGCAGACTGTCGGAACCCAATTGAGAGGGAGACTTCTTGGATGCAGGCTGGCTTAAATCAATTTTGACCAGCTCTTTCATACATAGTTTGGGGTATCTGATGTCGTCCATGGCCTTTGTTCTCTCCCACCATTTCAATGACCTCCTTAAAGTAGATACACTGGTGTGTATACTAACGGTTTCCAGACGAATGAAACGGTTGAATCTTTTCCATATCGTCAGACTGTTGTAAGCCCCATACTTCAGATGCATAGTAAAGGATCAACATCATGGAATTACGCAGCTTCAACATGGAGTCCCAACATACAGAACAGCTTTTTAGGATAATGGAGATGATTGACTTCGGCGCGGCAGCGGCTTTTATTAAAGCTTGCTTGGCCTGGTGATGAAATTTACCACAGATGTAGCACGTGACTCCGGAAAAATGAGAACTTTGGTTTTAGAGACGTTTACTGTTAGGCCTCTTTTTTCACAGTATTCTCCAAGCGTATTATTATGAAACGGGATGTAGTATAATCAAAAGCACTTTTATGAAACGCTTTTATTGTATTGAAACAACCACGCGGTGTTATATATAAGTTTTCAATGAAACTATGTAATATGAATTGGTTGTAAAAGCATTATTTTAGTGAAGTCTGTCGTGTATTCAGTCGACAGAAAAAGTTGGTAATTAAGTAGGAACGAATAGAGTAACTTCGTAAGAATTGATAGTCAAAATTAGATGTTCATGGTCAATTAACTAATGGTCAAATTATAGTAAATAAAGTTAATTGTTCTCATTCCGTTCCGTTCTCACAGTCTTCATTTAATTAGTCATTATCCTCATCGATCTTGTTATCATACACACTTATTCTAATTCATTTTGGGATAAGACATTTAAGTACCTCAATCATCAGTTGTCTGTGAGCGAGAAACGTTTGGAGGCCCTGCCCAGATAAGGAGGATAAATTAATTGAAATGGATATTACAAATAATACAGACAAAGTACGACGTTAAGAAGAAGGCACTGGAGACTGCTATCGCGGATGCAGAGAAGTTACTTGAAGTTTACATCGTGGAGTTATCAAATACAAGAAATACCATCCTTACAAATACCTCGGTTTGTAACTATGGAAAATGAAAAAGATACTTGGTCACTACATGTGTTCGTAGATTCATCGTCTTCAGCTTTTGCGTGTTGTGCCTACTTACGTAGTGGAATTCCAGGCAACATAAACGTACAATTGAAGGGCTACAGGCAACAAAGTCATGTGACCCGGTTGTCAGGTTAGGATTTTTATGGGGTTATAATAATTGCTTCAGTTAGTTACGATTTGTTTTGTTTGTCTGTCTGAATAGTTGCGCAATACCGTAAATACATATGATTTGAAGCTGAAAC
>JAHZNC010006962.1:0-12426 GCA_027744095.1 Zhuqinia jingwanae | reverse complement strand
TTTTCCCATTTAATTGAAACAACAACGCAATGACGACGACTACTCTACTACACACTTTATTACTTATCATTGATTGAAAATTTCCCAGAGTAAAAACAAGCTGTATAATAGCACAAGCTCAAGCACAAAGCAAGGATATAACATATATAGTACCTATATACTATCAACATAACACAAATATAATATTATTATGTATCTAAATTAACATTTGGATAACAAAATGTAGATGGTATTTATATAACCAACAAAAGTTAAACTAAACTTTCATTTAATGAAAGCCCAATATATGACAGCCCCTATCATACCCCAAAAAACCTTATACACTTTTTTCTTTGTTTCAATTTTCATTTTGTATGAAACTGAATGAAAAATGGAATCACGCGGAAATATAATACACCAGCAAGTAAAAATATTTGAGCAAGATACTTTGAGCACTAACAACAAACACAACAATAAATTAATCAATGAACGATGATGTAGCTTACAATAATTGCTTGAGGGAAAACAAAGTACAATAATTAGTAGCATTGCGTTAAATAGACCTATATTTATAATAATATGTAGTAACTTCGAGAGTTATGATGATGACTGATATACATAAACAATTTATGACTGTATTTAATCAATTACATGTGTACGTATATACTGGGGTATGGGGTATGATTTTTCAGGGGAACTTTTTTTTTGGATGTAGCGGACGTTTATTGTAATAGTGAAAAATCAGTAGGAGCAAATTTTTTTTTTTACCGCGCTGCAAAAAAAAAATTTTGACTTGAATTTTTTAGACATTTTTTCATGGCATCAAACAGTTTTCGACAAAAACAATCCACTGACTGCCAAACAGTTAGATTTCTTAAGTTCGTATGACCATTTATTTTTTATATTTTTTTTACTTATTTTTCTTTCTTCTCTCTTTTAATACATTATAGTACTCATATATATGTTTCATTTCATTTTTAAGTTGAAGTTTTAATGAATTTATTGTTTTAGTCAGTTTTACAACTGTAAACAAAGGATCCAATCAAATTATTCGTGGACTAGTGCTAACCTATCTTATCATCTTGTAATTATCAGTCAATTGTACAAATCTGGTTAGCACCCTTTTCTTCTTTTTGCTTTCATTTTTCCATAAATATTCATAGTTTTAAAACCTAAATTACCCTAATAATAATAATAATAATAAAGTATACCCAAAATAATATTTACCACACCTTATATTTGAATCCTTTTCTTAAATCTCTTTTTATATTTCAATCAGGAACTTTATTATTAAAACAAAATATTCAACTAACGAAGATAGAAATCAGACATGTCAAAAATCCAATCATTAGTAATCCTTCAATATCATGTGTAGTGAGCGTGAGTCACAGTCCCTCACTACCGTGCAGTCTGCTTCTTTTTTTCTTCAAAAAATAAACTAAAAGTATGAAATCAATAAAATCAGATCTGATATAAGGATATGAAAATCTGTGTATCAAAAAATCCCGAGCCTTGGACTCATGCATATACACCGTCAGCTAGCCAGCTCTCTTTTGACAGTAGTAATAAGATGGATCGATAGGTTGCATTAGTTTTGCATGAATAATGTATTATCTATTAACATCATCATGAAGTGCATATTTGGTATATAAAAAAAAAGATGAAAAGTAGCAACATAAATATATATTGAGTAGGCCAGTTTTTACGCAACAACAAAAATTCTACGTACGTACGTACCACAATAATATATATATATATATTTACGCATCAAGAAAACAACAAGTTTATTAAATGTAAACATGACAGAAAAGGAAACAAAAGTTATTTTGACCCGTTTTTTTTACATCTTTCATCTTTCTCCTTCAGCGACATCAGCAGCATCTCAAAATCAAAACAAGTGTGGCGAATAGATGAGTAGCCACCTTTTCCAGAGAGTTTTCAGAAAAACAAAACAAACATAATAAGTGGTTATATTTATATAAGGAAAGTCTACAACTACTACTACTACTACTGCGTATACATATTTATATGTGCGCGACAAACTCTTTCAGAATACAAATAAAGGAGCAACACTCTCTGTTTAGGGCTAGTATATTTGTGACTTATTGTTCAGAAGAAGAAGAGGATATTTTTTTATCTTTTTTTTTCTCCGACCAATAACAACAACAACGTTCAACGCAACAATAATATCAACAAAACCATCACCAACGCACTACCAGAAACAAAATAAAAACATACACACATCAACAATGAAAGGAAAACAGAGCAATATTAGGACGTCATCTTCATCGTCGTCACCACCCTGCTCATTCCCGTCACTGTAATCAACTTGAAGACCAACTTTTTTTTGAAGAAGAAGAAGAAGAGAAAAAATAACAATAACAAACACTACTGCTGCTACTACTTCCAACAACAACGTCAGCTGTATTAACCGAAAATAAAAACACTTCTCTTTTCTTCTTTTCATTCTGATCCATTCATAATGTCTAGTGCATACAAATACATTATTGCATAAAGCTATATTATATGTATAATCGTCAAGTGCACAGAAAAAAAAAATCTGAAAAACGAAGAAATACTCCCATCATCACCGAAACGCTTTTTTGTACTCTTTTTATGCTGGGACTTTGCCAAAATAATAATAATACTGTGTGATAGAGAGAAAGTTTACAGATTTGACTCAGAGTTTGGAGGTCATGTGCAAGTAGAAGGTGGTTAACGTGGCACTGTGAAAACTATCAACTTGATTATTATTTTTTTTAGTGTTGAATACTCACTAGTTAATTTTTACAATATCCACCAGAGAATGAACCTCATATAACGACATACTTACACATAAATATAAACATATATACAAACTAATCATGATTTATTTTTTATCGGTAGTCAGCATTAAGGAAAATTAAGTAATCTTTTTAAAAAAAGACAAGAAACAAGGACAACAAATAAAAGAACAAGTAAAAATATTTTTACTGGAAACTATACTGTTATTTTTTTTCAAGGAACATAATAAAGAACACTACACATCAGATTACATACCACAAAAGACAAATTGTTTAACCAGAGAAAGTTGCTACTGTTGAAGAAGAAAAGAAGAAAGAAAAACTTTTAAGAAAAATAAACAATGTTTTGTTAAGGTTGTTGGCTCATAGTACACAAATCTCACATTGCTGAGATTCCAGAAGAAAGCGAGAAAAAGGGGGAAAAATATATATGAATGGGTCAGTTTGACCCATGTCAGTGCACCCTTGGTTTATTTTCCATGTTATAAAAAACAGGAGACCAGTACTTTAAGTTTATTCCTATACAAACTATAGCCGAGCAACTGAGGAAGAAGAAGAGAAGAAAAAAAAAACAATAATCATAATGGATAATCCATTCCAGACAAGGAATTTTTTTTACTGCTGCTACTAATATACCTACCTATTTGCTGCGCTGTATTCACTTTTCTGGTACATTTTTTATTCTTCTTCTTTTTTTTTCAAGTCACCAGAATATTCTTTTGGAGGCAAAAGTATCAAGCAGAAAATGCTATAAAGAAGAAGGCAGAATAGAAAAAAAAGGAGGAGAAAAGTACAAATAATGTTAAAGATGTATAGATATGCTGGTACATCTTTATTATATGGAAAATCCGCTTAGAATTTTTTTTCTTCAAATAAAATTATCACATTTTCTTAGTATGTATTGTGATGATGATCATGATGATTCTTTCGTTTTCTTAAAGAAACAAAAAGAAAAGTTGTAGTAATAATGAAAGTGACCACGTGAACACATTCTCATAAAAAAAACATACATAACCAAACAATATATATCCCAACTCCTCTTTATATCTGTACTTTTTTTTGTACCCTGCTAAAGAAAAGTAGAGTAAGAAGCAAAGAAAATATAAAGTTGTCTTTAAAGAAAATAAAGAAAGATCAAAGTACCTACATAGTTTCTAAGGTTTAAAAAAAACCAGATGAACTGATTCGTAAAAGAGTGGTGATATACAAAAAGCTTGCTTTTGGTGGGGGAAAAGAAAAGGAAATGAAATAAGGAATAAACGTGGGTATTGAAGTAATGAGCTTAAAAAAAGTATATAAGGAAAGAAAAGAAGAAGCAATAAATTTTCTTCTTCTACTGAGCCCTCCTCTGCACTCCAAGAAAAACATATAACTATCTACATACATAAATACAGCATACATAAGTACACATTTTGTATACATATTTCCAAGTATCTACCAATCTCGCTACCTTATTTTGTATTTAAAACAATTTTAATGTGATCAAGAGGAAAACCTTGAAACAAGCAACAAGACAATTTATAAAACGAGGAGAAAAAGTTTCCTTCTTTTTTATTTTGGACAAGAATAAAAAAAAATATATATGTGAAGCTGAAAGCTATGAAGCGAAAAATGAAGAGATTTTAAATGTATTATGAAAGAATGGGTAAGATACCTAATTTGCTTTCATCTTATCCTACCATGCGAAGAGAGATAGAGAGAAATGAAATCGGAAATCTGACTGATGGACTACGAATGAAAAGTGAAAGTAAGTATTAGTGAGGAGGTGGTGGCAGGAAAAAGCAGTAGCACCACCGCCGCCGCCACACATTTACACACAAACTCGATTCGATTTGACGCACGATAACAAATTTAGTGGTCCATGCCATTCCAGTTTTCCGGTCGAAAGGGATTAAAAAGAAAGAAAAACATTTAAGAAAACAAGCGGTAAAGTACTTATATATTAGGATTAGGACATGGGAAGAAAATGAGATAAAAAGTCTGAAAAAAGAGCAGAAGAAGAAGAAGAGGACGAGTCAGATGGGAAGAATAGAAGGAATCGGGAAGGATATTACAGGAAAAAACATTTTAAGAGGAAAGGCTGTATAAATATAAAAACTTGACCCCGTATATTTCCCTAAATGAGTCGACACTACTCTCTGTTTTCATCACCCTCATCCCGTGCCAAAGCACGGCGAGAAAAGTTTGCGTCCACCCGAGACTCCTTGTCCGAGAGTTGGGAACAGACATTTCCTCATTTCCCAGCACTACCCTCACCAACGATTGGTGAAGAGGCTGGTATTCCTGAGAGGCTCTCACTGGCCCTTAGCCCCTTGGCAAGAGGGAAAACGGAGCAGCAACAGCAGCAGCAGCACCTCCATCACCATCAACAACAACATCCGACTCATCAGTCTCACCAATATCAGCATCATCACCACCACAGCATCTTCTCTTCGATGATGATGAGCAGTTCTGGAAGTAGTGCAAACAACGCCGCAACAACTGCCACAAAAGCCTCTTCACTCTCCTCCACAACGGCATCCTCAAGCAGTTGCAGCAGTTCCAGTGTTGGTGCAAGTGGTGCTAGTTCTACTACTCTCCATTCCACCACCGCCAAAGTAGGGCAAACACAACACAAGGCTCAAGCCAAATGGTCTCCTCGACTGCAAATTGTACGACAGTTGAGCCAACCTGTGCTGAGAACAGCTGAAATTGTTGACACAACACGACAACAGCAACAGCACCAAAGAACAACCGTCATATCATCATCAACTAGTTGCACCACGACGACGACATCCACATCATCAGCAAATGTACCAACGTCATCCAGCAACTCTTCAACAAACACGGCTACTTCAAAGAGATACCTGTCCAAACATCACTCCGCTCCTTCAGCTGAATTACCCTATGATTGGGACAAGGACGTGTCCACCCAATCCAATATTTTTAAGGTAAGACAAACATTTTTTTCTCTACTTTTATTATCACGATACTATCCCATTCGAGTCCTAGATAAAAAAAGAACTAGTTTACTGCACGCGTTGAAAATAATATTCTGCTGCTCTCTTGTCTTCCCTTCTTCTTTTCTTAGTCTCATAAATATTTAATGCTATACATAGAACAGCTCTATACACACGTTCGCATTATTCAGAGCAATCGACATAATATTATTTTTCAGCAGTCCTCCCTCTACATATTTTAATACCTCATTTCTTCCACTATAATATGTCTTGAACACCCTTTTCCTCCCCCCTTTCTCTTTTCCATCTCGCCTTTACATTTAATCTATTTCCTTCCTGAATTTTGAATCTTAATACATTATAATATGATAGCTGTTAGCAGAGAAAAAGGAAAAGAAAAAGAACAAAAGTAGGAAGTAGGACTACAATAGAGTTCAACTAACATGAACATGTACAAATACAGGGAATGTACTCTCTCTCTCTCTCTCTTTAAAAAAACGTATGGAATCTCAAAAAGGTATACGGTATACCGCATCACCCATCGTACTAAATGCAAAATAATATAAGCTGTTTTTTTTACTCTCTGTGTGTGGTATGTCTATGCAATAGATGTAAAAGTGCTCATCGTCGTCGTCGTCGTTGGGTCGGTAGAAAAAGTTGCAAGAAAAAAACTCCTCAACTTCTCCTACAACAACCCATGTCTTAAAATCCTGGATATTTTTTTTTTCCTTCTTACTTAGGTTTTCTTACTAGCACAATAAAATAGAGGTAAATACATAGGTACCTTTGCATATATAAATAACACACATTTTACTAGGTAGGTGCTGAACTTGGTAGGATGAATCATGCAGATCTTATCCCACCTTGCTGTTTTTTTCTTCCTTGTTTTAAGATTTACGATACCCTTTTTCATCTTAAAAAAAAATTGTGTGCCTTCTTTTTATTTTCCTCTTCTTATTCTTCCAGTTTATAAATGGTATGTATATTATGTAGGTATAGGTTATATATGCCAACTAAAATACAGTGTAAAGGTTCTCTCTCTCTCACACAAGTTTTCATGCAAAATATTATGTCTATCTCCCAAGCTGACTATTATATATCTATTCTAAGGTAAGTGGAGTTACTACTCCTCTGCTGGAAAAAAAGGAAGAGATAAAGATCCAGTTCCTTTCTTAACCGTCAAGCTATTTCACCCACCAACGACTCTTTTACGATCATTTGTTCTGGTGCGGGTGCTGCTGTTGCTGTTGTTGATCTTGTCGAGTTTTCCTCTTCTATTCTTTCCCTTCAACTTGTTTTCTGGTAACAACTATTATAGGTATTCCATCTTCTTACTCTACCAACCGTAGAATGGCTGTTGAATGTTCCTCTATTATGCACCATTTTCAGAAACACGACTGTCATGACTGCTGCTTCTTCTTCTTTTGTTGATGGTAATGGCCTGTATCACGAGATTCAAGAAAACGTATGTTGGAGGCAAAAAAAAACTGGAAAAAAAAGAAGAAAACGAGGAAAAACGGGAACGTAGGGAACACGGAAAACGTTAAGAAACTATATTTTGCACCACCACAATTGTAGCAGTAGCAGCAACAGTCATGCTACTGCTACTACTTTCTCCACAAAAGAAGGGGGAGAAATCCAAAAAAAGAGACGAAGATGATGATGAGACTTTGTTGATATGTAGCATAATATTTAATAGGTATATACAACATAAATGTGTTTGGCAGTTTTGTTGGTGATGTTGTTCATCTTATTGTTGTTTTCTTGATTCTTCATTCACTATTTTTTCTTCAGTCAGCATCAGTCGGTAACAGAAGCGATATATGATGATGATGGTGCAGTACTGCCACTGCCACGTAAGAAAAATGCAGCCGGGAAATAAATAAATTTCCATTAAGATAAATACAATATGGGTGGATTTGCCGCTTGTACAAGAGTTTGGCTGCTCCGCGCGGCTTATTGTAGAATAAACTTGGCAATAAGTATGAAAAATGTTATATAATGCATTTAGGAAGAGGGAACGAAAATTAAGCATAGACGTGAAATGTTAAACTTACGTATATTATTTATGTCATAATACCATTGAAAAGGTCTAACGTCTACATACAAGAGATAGAGTACATAATACCTGACATTGTAACAACAGAGTCCATGAGCGAGAGAGAGAGAGATGAGAATGAGGAGAAAAGGTAAAACGATTCCCATTTCAAAAGAAATATGATGCATGCTTTTAGCAAAAAAAAGAAGTTATTTTTGGATAACATTATCCGATGTGACCTACTTTTTTGTATCTCTTTTTTTTCTCTCGGTTCATAAGTCCATCCTTTCATTGGCCATATCTACATAATATATGTTTTTTAATATTTACTTAATGCACTTTTATATGCATTCAAATAAAAAAAATTTCAATCATCTTATCAAAACATTTTACAAGATGTGACCTAGAGGAGCGCATTGCGCATATCATATATAATACAAACAGCTTACATGTGTGTAATGCACCTTGGACGCCTTCCGTCCGCCCATTCTTGTAACCTTATTTTAACTTGTGCCCTTTTGCAAAAAAAAATAAAATAAAATAATTGGTTTATCAGCAGTACAAAGATTGAAATGTAAAAAAAATAATCCTTCAATCGAATTTAGCATTGTGAATTACACATTTTTTTTAAATGTACAATTCGTTTTGCTATTGGCTTGAATTTTATGTTTTCCGGAAATGCTGGATTTTCGAATGACACAGTTTGTAAACTCAACAAATACACAAAAATACAATACGATATGCATAAGTGCGACAATTGGTTCAAGTCAGTGTTTGTTTGTTTTTTCCTTAAAAAATTATGTCATCCTGGTTATATATTTGTATCGATAAAATATCGATCAAAGTATTCACAAAGGTTTTATACACAACGTTCCATACCCATTCATGTGTACACGTATAATTCTTGTGCGTAATTCGTCATTGAGACTTGTCGGAGAGAGAAAAAAATAGAGATTTCTGAAACAATGTTTAAGACCCAGAAAACAACTTGACTTTTTAGTTACACAGTACATACGAAGAACCCTGCAAGTATTTCTAAGAAGGCCAAGGCAAACAAAAAAAAGGAAGATTTAAGTGTTCTCATTTTTATTACAATCTTTGTACCTTTTTTTACTCTCTACGTCTCTTTTCCAAACACCACATATTATTTTGTTCCCCCTGCTGAAAAACAACCACAACTTCTCCTTGTCATGTAGGCTTTTGTCATGGATGTGAATGCTGTGATGATAATAATGATACCACAATGCACACAATTTTCTACTAGCATCGCCGACACAAGAGTAGTATGAAAAAGAAACAATACAAAATCCAACTACTACTGTTGCTTCTACCTTTACTTTATCCTCTCCTGTTTTTTGTTTTACTTTACCTCCCATCCATCCATTCACCCGTTCGCTAACACACTTTCCCTTCTCTCCCCCATCTCTTCTCTCTCTGATTCCATTTCCGTAGGTTTTTTATCTTCCATACAAGACATTCTGTCCGTCTTTTTCCAGCAAAAAAAAAGTTTTATTTTATTTTCCTTGAGCCTACTCTACTCCTCCATCTCGTCTACTCATTTTTACTTACCTGCTGCTGTTAGAAAAAGACAAAAGGATGTGTAAGCAAACCAAGCCGTTGTGCACACTCACACAATACACACACACACACCCATTTAATAAATAAAACTAGGCTTTCAATCTCCGTCACAAATAATACTAGCGTGGGTAATGCCTTTTTCTTATACATGCGTGGAGCGTTATATATAAAATCCAGCGAAAATGGCGAGAAGAAGAAGAAGGTAACTTTTTTTTGATGTGTATATGAACAATACAGTTAGATGGATGCTCCAGGTTATATAATATTATCTACATATTATTATGGGGCATATCACAGGTCTATATTGTTACTACTGTTGCATGTATGCATGCAGATTACTTCCATTAAACAGCTTTCCTTTCCAGGAAAAAAAGGGAAAGTCGGCGGAAAGGTGGTGGAGGTTGGTGGTGGGAAGTCTATCTCTCGCTCTCACTCTCTTTCTCTCTCTCTCTCTCTCTCTCTCTCTCTCTCTGACTCGCTCTAGGAAGCAAAGTCATTGCTTGCATGCCTATGTGTACAAGGAGTAAAGGAAACATAAATGTATGTATATACCTATTTTGCTCGGGTTTAAAACATTGCTCACCTGATGAATGTCATGTAGTGTGAGCGGCGGCGACAACAACCACGGCTATAAATAGGGATTTCCTTTAGCATGCAACAGACTTTTACTTTTTCAGGGAACATGATGTACGGTAAAATCATGGCCTCATTTCACCAACTTTTTTCACTTCCACCTTCCCGCGTGTATGTTTGCGTATAAGGTTGCAAATATTAGTGGACGATTACGGGGTCGTAAAAAGCGTGAAAAGAAACTTTTAAGGTGTACACACATGCAAAAAAGTAACGGACAAATCTTTTCATGTCACGCGGTTTGGTGTGGTAAGGGCGATTATCTAATATAATAATACATTGTGTAATCCAAGATGCAATCATTTATTCTACCCATTTATCTTTTTTTTTTACCCTGTTGCCTGATGTATGTTTGACCTACTTATACTCTGCTTACTTTATACTTGTACTGGTGAGCTGAATATTTGCATACCTTAATGGGTAACATTTATTAATATTATTATTACGCTGTTTGACAGTTCATTTTTTAAACCTTTCATTTTTCCGTATTTTTTTTTGGAACATCCCTCTCCCCATCTCTATTATTATACCAAAACTTCTTAAAATAGGATTAAAAAAATCCCACTCATCCACACACATTCGTCCCTCAAATCTGATTACTCACTCACTCTAAAAACAAAGGGTTATATATGGACGATCTCCAGCTACAAATTATATTATACTTTTCTTTGTCGAATTTTTTTATTACTATTTTTATGATATGGCTTTTTGTTGATAACTATGAATAGCTCATTTGTGAGCTAAAATATTAAAATATCTTTTTGGCCATTTTGTTGAAAGAAAATAAATCACATGAACTTAATTCAATATTTCATTTATGCATTGTATAATATTCTCATATATATTAAGGGATGATTATTACGTTACATAAATTCCACCAGAGAGAGCTTCACGAGGCTTGATTCTGAGGGTTATAGTTTTAGCTGGGATTGAATTAGTTGAAGCTATGATTGAATTGGTGTACACTGGACGCGTTGACTGAATTTGTTGGAGTTGGAGTGGCGGATGGCTGCGAATTGTTATTTAGACAAACAATTCACTGCATCTCTAAAATTGTGTGTATTTCTCAATTTAAGAATATTCGGCATGTGTATTAGCATGCAGGTTTTTCTCGTATATAAATATTATGCATGTACATGTGCTCTGTAACTTGCAATCTACTTGGCGTGCCATCATGATAACGTGTTTAAAGAAGATTTCTATCCATGTAATGCGAAACGACGACAATGATATAGCAGGAAGCTGGTACAGGTTGTTGCTATTATCGGCATCGGATATAATATCATCATCATCACAACATCATAGTATATTGTGCTGGTTCTTTTTTCAAATTGATTGGAAAGAAAAGGACGCAGACAAAGTCTTTCATTCTCGCCATTTTTTTTGTGCAGTTTTTGTTTACACGCATTTTTTTATGTTGACAATAGCGAGGGCAAAGACTAGGCATACAATATAGGATGCAATGTTTGTCTACACATTTTCCCCTACTTTCTCCAAACGGACGACGACAACGGGAATTATTCGCTCGCATGCATCAACGTAGTACATTATGCACTTTATTTGTACTCTGCTTCACCACTCATGTTGTCATATAATAAAAGAGAAAGGAAAATATAGTAAAAAGAGATGAGATGAATGAGAAAACAAAAAAAAAACTTCTGATATCCAAGTGGAGTACCATACAGAAAATGTAAAAATTTGATGGCCACATCCTTCTGTTTCTGTAGGCGCGCTCATATTCTTCTCGGAATTCCACATATTTGTGTTGTGAAACAAAAAAAAATTCCATACTATGGTGAATATACCTATAAGATGATCTATAATAATTCAGTATGAGGAGAACGATATTGTACATAATATAAAATATGGATAAACACATACAAAGTATATCAATGCACCTAATAATAATTCCACTTTTAAACCAATGCTATTCCGTTTGCTTGATAGTCAACCAACTAATAATAATCAAGAGGACGAACAGTCTAGAGAGAGGTGGTGGTAGATATATGTTGCTGCATGCGGCGAAAGGTTAAAAAAAAAGCTATCATATCTTTTCAGCATGATATGATCATGATCGTCATCAGCGGACGTGCCGTTTCTAGCCGCTGGCATGTTACATGATAAATAAAATTACTTGGGTTTTTGGGTGATGTACGGAAGCTTTAAAGGAAAAAAAAAACTGGTGGGTTTTCTATTGATGTTTTATACAAATATGTATACTGCTGTTGCTTGTATTTATAGTTGCATAGGTACATATAGCCTTATGCGCATCTCTTTCATTCCATCTCATTCTATCACCACATAAGGCATATTTTCATGTAAAAATGGGAGTATTATGGTGATGGGATGTGATAACAATGATCATATGTATGTGATGTACTCTGATGGAGATTGATAGGAAGAATATTGTTAGAAGATCATCATACTTGCACTGTGATACGCTGCTGCTGTTGCTGCTTGCTGATGGATTTGGAGACGT
>JAHZNC010006961.1:0-15124 GCA_027744095.1 Zhuqinia jingwanae | reverse complement strand
TTTTTTTTCCATTTTGAGGTCTGCATATTATGCTCAAGCTCATTATGATTATAATGCCTTTCGAAGTATGCTCAATTCTGACTTTTAAAATAAGATTCATTCTTTTGTCATGATGCGTGAGCAATGAGCATGCAACCCTTTTATTTTTTGTCCTTTTTCATGATATCATGTGTAACCAAGCAATATCTGTTTATTATAACATATATCCATCATGAGATCCTCTCTTTGTTGTAAAAGAAAAGAAAAAAAGAAAATATTTGTGGAGCTTTTATATTCAAGTAGATTTGTTTTCGGAAGCATCTCGTCGGGAGAATAAGTCTCTCAGGGATGATATCACCAATTGGCGAGCCAATTATAAGAGAAGCGAGACGGAGGTGGTAAAAACAAATGTCAGGGAAATCGGGCGATTGTCAGAATTCATTCAGGCATATTTGGTATATTATAAAATCATCATAGTCAACAAAGAGCAAGAAGACGTATTTACATCTAAAAATTCTTAATTCTTAACACACTAGTTTTTTTTTTTAAATACAGCCAACTTTAACTAATGACCAATGACCATGGCTCGTAGGATACCAAAGTCGAAAAAAAGCTAGAGGGATCCAGTTTTTCTTCGCCTTCACACACAGTGTCATTCTAGCTTACACGTAAACAAGTAATTATTATTCTTTATCATGGTCAGCAAAGTCACATTATTATTAATTATGGGGCCTATTAAGTCAGCTTATAATAATATCAAATGGATATGAGGAGAGCAGCAGAAAATCTAATTATGATGAAACGGGATAACCCGAAAGAGACAGACATCGCTTGCATCTTCATAATTATTATGTGTTTACTTCGATATATTTATGAATTTTGTGCACTATCCAAAAAGTAATTACTAATTACTATAAGATTGTAGATAAGTCCTCAAATCTTAATTATTATTACTATTATATTTAACAAAAAAATTGTATATAAGCTGTAAAAATCGTATTTCAAAATTCATTTCACTTCAGCTGTATAACAATAACGATAACTAAAACAAAATTACACTTTTTTCTCATTTTTCAACAAACACATTTTTTAAGACAAAATGAAAGCTGTTTTGTGCTTGGTACGTATCGCTGCTGCTCACTTTTTTCAAAATGTATAAAATAAAAAAATAAAAGAACTGTTTTTTTTTAAATATAGATCTTCTTGGCTGTCGTCGCCTGCGCCTTGGCTGCTCCTACAGACCCAATCGGTAAAAAAAAGCGTTTCACGTTAAAATTTCAAAACGATAATAATAAAATTAAATAATTAAACGACTTGAAATAATAAAAGGTGTAATAATTAAAAGGAATTTTGTATTTGTTTGTTAGCAGTGAGCGAAGCCAAGTTGGCAACCCGTTGACGGACGGGAATGGGCTGTACCATCCAGTGAACGTGGTGGAGCCGGAGGTAAGGGTCATTAAGGGTTGTTCCTATCAATCAACTTGTCGTTGATAAGGGTGTTCGTGACATTGTCCTTGAAATCATATAACTCCATTATTCCCATCATTTGGTGTTCAAATCGTGAAAATCACCATCTCTCCGAAAACGCCCGCAAGAATATTCCAGCTAAATTTTGCGGATACTTTAGTATTTAAATTGGTAGTTTTTAAATCTAAAATGCCAATAAAAATATGAATGATTGAATCACATCTCTTCAAAAAAAATATCACGTATTTATTGTCATGCTATCATTTGCTCAAAATTCTTGAAAGAAAATGCTACATGTATAAAAAGTAAAACATGTGTCGTTTTTTTTGTGGGGGCGAGGTTCTGTAGTGGTGCGTCACGTGATGCTCCTCCTTTTTATTCTCAACTTAATCCCGTCCTTTGGGTACAAAAGTCCCTGATAAGCTATCTTGATATCCTCCATCTTTTCCAGTACCCCAGGTCCACCAGCCCTCCATTCAAATTCCCTAATCAAATAGGCAAGGACCACTTTGGCTTGCAACATGCCGTACACTTGCCCAATGCAATTTCTAACTCCCAATGAAAATGGCATGTAGGCAGGGATGTTCTCTAGATGCCTTTCCGGCAGGAATTTGTTTGGCTCTGGAAAGTATCTGGGATCTCTATGTATTAAGTTGGCAAAAATGAGAACGTCCACCCCGCCCGGAATCACACGTCCATCCTCCAAATGCATGTCGGTCACAGTGCTTCTGGGGAAAACGGGGGCGGGAGGAAACAAGCGGAGGGATTCCTTCAAGCAGAGCTCAAGGTAGCTCATTTGCTTTGTGTGGGCTGCTGTAAGAATGGATTTGGGGTGACTAGAGAATATCTCAGAGATTTCTTCGTAACAGCGTTGCTGATGGGTGGGGTTGAATGCGAGAAGGGCAAGTGTCCATGAGACTGTCAGGGCTGTAGTGTCATAAGCCTGATGTATGCCCATAGAACAAAAAAGTTCTTTTAATTAGTTGATGCAGCAGGAAAATATTTTTTTAAAGCAAAGAATTGCATTTTTTAATACTTACACCGCCCATGAAATTGTTGAGCTCACTTATAACCTCATCTTGTGTCATTTCACCCTTGTCCATCAATCCAAGCAGGATATCCAGATAACATTTTTCTTGCTCGCTCTCACAATTTGAATTGTTGTGATGATGCTCACGTCGCTTCTTAATTGCCTTAAAAAATGTGTAGGAAAAAGGATGTGATTTATTTTTAAATAACGGACGTTGATGATGTTGATGATAAATGATGCAATGAGCTTATCACTTGAGAACTGTTAATACTTGCCTGCGTAGCAAAGTGGTTGATAGTATCTCTCGCTCTTGTTGTCTCCTTTCCTTCCGCTGTCAAGTTGAAATAGATGCAGTCACTTCGCTGCCAAAGATAAGGGCCCAGGATTCGACAGCTCATGTTCTTTGCTATCCTAAGGAAATGGATTTTTTTTAAAGTAACAAAATGAGCGCCACAGATCTTTTTTCATTCATCATTTCCAATTTGGAAGGATTTTAACACTTTTTTTAGTGTAAAAAATACATACGTGTGCAATGCATTCATATGACTGATGGCTTGACTATCATCCGTGTCCTTCATAAACGTGTCCCCAAAATCGCTCCCTAATAAATAATAAAAATAAAAATAAATAATATATAGCGCAATAGTAATGGCTATTTAAGGTTTGTTTTTATTTGCTTACGTGCAACCATTCGAAATAAGCATGTCATTGTGTGATCCACCACATCAACAACTTGCCCCGTCTCCTCCGCATATCCTCTCAACTTTTGGACCAGCTTTTCACTCTCCTCACAAAACACTGGAATGGAGGCTTCCACCACATGTCGGCTAAAAGCTGGCAGTAGCATCTTCCGATGTTGAGCATGAATATTTGCTACACAATGTAATATTTACCAATGTTTAAAAAAAAGTATTTGAAGTGGATATTCATAATAATGTGCGTGTGTGGATATTTGTAAAGGGACAAACGTGCCTGGAGTTGTGGAAAGTCCTTTTCCACCCGGTTGCCGATAAATCATGTCAAGGTCATGAAGCTTCCCATTGAAATTATTCTTGGACAAAAGTTGCTGCATATAAGAATAATTATTGGTCACACAAGTAAACAAATTAAAATTTAAAAGAATGGTTATTTTGTGAAACGTACAATGGCATATTCATAGCTACTGATAAATATCATTGGATGACCAAATCTCCAGAGCCGCAAAGGATCACCCCAGCGCTTGCACATGTTTTCACTCCATTCCAGGAAATCTGCACGTGATTCCAACAAATTTTATAGCACTGTTAATAATTGTACACCTCTCCACAGTAGGATAATATATAAAATAATAATTACAGAAACTGACCTGTGAATACCATGTCCATCACATTCCCTATCATGGGCCATGCTTTGGGCCCTCCAAACTTGTGCAAGTGCTCACTCTCCCGGGACATGTACATTTTCTTTGCGGATTTGCCACACTCCTTTAATACTATGAGGACGAGGAAGGAACAAATCAAGATTGGGGTTATGAACAACATGACGGTAATCGTATGGGGAACTGATGAAAGTATGTAACCCCACACGTTCCACACTGTTTTCATACCCAATTTCATTTTTTTATATTATGCTATTATTATTATTATTATTATTATTGCTGCTATAATATGGATTTTATTTTACACTGAACTTTTATCAAAATCAAGTGCACGAGCACAAACGTTCTCAAAAATGTGCAAACTGAGTTTAAATAATAAATAAAGACCAAATAGTTTCTTATGAAATTAAAATACAATGTTGGACTCACGCAAGTGAGTCAAATGATTATTCAAGAAAAAAATACGTTCCTTTTATTTTCCGCAATAGCAAAAAATTGATTTAAATGATTAGCCATATGTTCTCACGCAAAAAAAATACGATCTTTATTAGTGCGCTCTTTTGGTAATTTTGACGTGAATTCCTTCATGTGGCACGAGCACGCCATGGAACCGCATTTTCTTGTCGTTTCCTTGTTCATTGGATTCCCACTTGAATGCCAGCAGCAAATGGGCCAAAATTACTTTCAGCTCGTGCATTGCAAATAGCATGCCAGGACAAACTCTTGGACCCGCCCCGAAGGACAATTGGTGATGAGAAGGACCTCCACCGCCACTAGCAGCACAAGATGAGTATCTGTCTGGGTTAAATTTGTCTGGTTCCGGGAAGTTATTTGGGTCACGATTAATGATGAACGTGTTTATGGGAACGTCGACACCGGCTGGAATGAGCCTTCCATCTGAAAGCTCAATGTCTTGGTCCGTCCTGCGGAGAAGCCAGGGAAGAACGGGGTAGAGACGGAGAGCCTCTTTGATGCACCATTCCAAGTATTTGAGTCCCCTCAGTTGGCTAATCGAGATGGACAAATCGGAGGATGCGAAATGGAGAGAAAAGATGGTTGTGAAAGTGTCAAAAGAGGCGGCAGGCCCGGGTGCTGATGATGAGGAGGAGGAGGACATTCCAGATCTCGATGAGCCAGGTCGAGGCTCTTCATCCTCTTCTTCTTCTTGGGCTGCTCCAGTTTGAAGCACCTGCATGATTTCCTCTACACACTTGTCTTGGATTTCTGGATGAGTTGCAAGAAGATGAAGAATCCATGCCAATGCCGTACCAGTTGTGTCGTAACCCTTCCATGAAAAAAAAATCATGATAAGATTATATGAAGCCGAATTACGCTTTTTATAACTTGATTCATCATTCCTTATTTATCAACAACTCACAGCAACAATAAAAATGTTCAAGTCGTGCAGTACATCTTCCTGGCTCAACTCCTTCTTGTCTTCCAAGTCGAGCAGCAAGTCCAAAAAGCATTCATGCTTCAAGTTAGTTGTACTTTTGTGTGGATTAGTAGCGTCGTCCGCCGCTTTATCGTCCTCCAGAAATTTGTTGGCTTTCAAATATTCCCAGTGTTGCCGGCGCTTGAAAATTGCATCTTTCGTAAAGCAGTTGATTGAATCAAAGCACTGGTTCACCTCTTTCCCTTCCGGGGTTCGGCTGTATATAAAGTCGTGCTTGAGCCAAGGCTGGAATGAGCGCGCCACAAGATGCACAAGTAGCCTGTAACAAAACAAAGTTTGCATTTGTGTTTTTAGGGGGTAAAATGAGATTTGAAAACTGTAACTAAATTATAAGATATATTATTATTATTTGGTTACTTGTGCCATGATGCAATTTGTTGCTTGTAATCCACATCCCACAGGTCTTGTACTATGTCATGACCTAACGCCGTTTCTGCAACCAACCAACCGAAAAAAGTAGTAATTTATTTTATTACATTTACATAAAAAAGAAGTAATGTGAGATGATGATTGGTAATGGGTTACCACAGCCAATTTTGTAGGCACACAAGCCAGTATGTTCCATGACGTCAAAAGACACTTGGTTATCCGCAAAAGGCATCAAGCTATCTCGCAACTTTCTCGCCTGCCGACAAAAAATTTCCAGAGAATCTTCCACAGTTTGACGGCTGAAGCCTGGCGCCAGTAATTTTCTTCGAATGGGGTGCACCTCAGCTATGATTTAATGTTTCCATTTATATTTGCCTTTTTAAAATTTGTTGAAAATAATAACTTTTATTAAATAAAAGTTTTTACGTGGTGCTCCAGCCAAACTCTGACCTCCGACTGGTCCTAGTGGTTCAAACTCTTGGGATTTGAGAAGAAAAGTTTTTCGTGACAAGAGTTGCTGCCAATAAACAAAAACTTGAGATTAAGTATACAAAAAGACAACTTTTTTATGTTCCCAAATGACATGAATGTGTGTTGAGGTAGCTACCATTGCAACGTCATATGAATTGACAAAAACTTTTGGGCTTCCAAACACCCAGAATCGAACAATGTCCCCCCATTTCCCACTCACACTTTCCAGCCAGCTAAATATTTCTAATCATGAGCAACCGTAAAAAAATGACCAATTTCAAAAATATATATTATTTAAATCTTTTTCTCTTCTCATTCAATTTCCTCTTCAGATGGTTTTATTTATTTTTACCATCCGGAGGGAACCACAACTGAGGGACATTTCCAATAATTGGAAACGCTCTGGGTCCGCCCAACTTGTCTAAATTCCTTGCAAATTTCTTCTTTTTATTTCTGATCGGGTCACACATGACGTAGCTTACAAGTACGCAGCAGGAAAGAATGACTGATGATGTTAAAAATGTGGATGATGATCTCGCAGATTCCAGGGCTTTGACACAGTACTGGAAGGAGAGCAGGCTACTTATGGGAAGCATAGTCGAAAAAAATGTTACGTAATGTCAAATTGTAGGAGATGCGCTTGGATGTACACTTTAATCTTTACCTCACAAATTATTCATCAAATATTGTGTTATTTCACACAAGAAGAAATCAAACAAATCACAATAAAAAGATATTTTTATTCCTCAATTCAAGCAAAAAAAATCTTTTTCCTCATCATCAACAAAAAAAGTCATTCCTGAGGCTGAAAACGAAATCCAAAATAAAGTGCATCTAAACTTTCTATATCCTTGTCATGCAGGTAGGTATGTACTTTATTTGTATGGCGTGTCAGAGTTATTTTTTGGCATGTTGCTAAACAAATATATTCCAGCGAATCCCACAAATTCTTATAATGATGTGAAAAAATATTAGCCTAATAATCAGTTGATCCGATTTTCAAAGTAGCTTATTATATTATTATTATGTTCTCAACTTATTGAAAAAAACACTATAAATGGATTTGTGGGAAAAATCCAATTGAACTATTCCCACGTCAATTTTTTTGGTGAGCTTGGGACTGTGGACGGAGAGCCGACAAAAGGAATAAAATAAACAAAAAATATATATAAAGTTCTTAGATTAATTCAAACCAGATAAATAAAAAAGATTACGTTTTTTACACTTTTCAGTCTTTTTTCACATGATTATAAATCACGAATAAATTTCCAACACAATTGCCAAAGTGTTAAACACATTTAATAAAATTATAATAATAATATGACGAGGGGAAGGTGTCTACCTAATAATAATAAAATCATAAAATATACTTATTTCGCAAAATTTGTATTTTTGTTGATAATGAGCCCATTACTATTCTTTGTGCAGAAGAGCAGGAGTGCAGTTTTAGTAAAGAGATAATAATAAGATATTATGAGGTCATTATTACAAGGGGACAAAATCATCCCAACCACTTGCGGTTCATCACCAGGGCTAGTCAACATCCCCGATAAATTTAATCAATTAAAAGTATTAATCCTCCTTCCTTTTTTCACTGCCGCCCTCAGCTTCCTTTGCATTTTTATCATCTTCCCGTTCTACATTTACCGCTCATTGGTATCCATCCTTGCAAAATGGGTTGATCCCAAAATCTGCCGAGTGCTTATCGGTTTGTCCGCATCCCTTCTCCGAGACCATGACTCTCACTCAACAAAGCCATTGTCAACCATCGTCATTTGCGTAAAGGGCCATGGGTCCTTGACAATTGGTCAGTTTAGACATCTCTTCCAGACGAGAATCATTGAGAAAAGGAAGGGGGAGAAATGTGGGGATAATGGAACAGATGGGAATAAGGAGCTCCAATTTCCGGAACTCCAGCAATATTACAAACAGTTTATGGGCTACATTTTTCTCCGATGGGATACCCATTTCCAGGTTGAAAACCACGTCAAGTCTTATCATGATGATGATGACATATGTGACAAGGGTAAAGGGAAAAGAAGAAAAAGAAAGGATCTCTTAGAAATCTGGGAGGATTTGATGATAAAGCCCTTCAAAAAGAGGATGAGCCCCTGGGAAGCAATTTTTGTGGAAAATTACGAGGAGGACGGAGTAAAAAGGATTGTAATTTTTCTAAGGATTCATCATGGGATAGCTGACGGGTTTTCTGTGCAACAAATGCTTTGCAATGCGGATCATACATACTACTCCACAGAACCAACGACCACCACTTCCGGCTCACCATCTACCGACCGCATAACCAAAATCAGAAATACTTTCCAAAAAATATTTAATCACAAAGCAGCCATATTTTATGGACCTTATGATCTGCTTCGCAGAATGCTTCTGTTTAAAGAACCTTACCACACTTTCCATCTTCCAGCCGCTCATCAACGCAAAGAATATTTTGTTGTACAAAGTCCAGTGATGCTGGTGGGAAATGTCAAGTTGATTAAAACCCGGTTTGGGGTGTCATTCACAAGCGTGCTAATTGCAACCGTTTGTGGCGGCATCCGCACATTTTTGAAGAAAAACTCACAGAGACCTTTCCCGGATCTACAATGCTTGGGAATTCCATTGTCAACCGGAAAGGAACGTTCAAATAAGCTGGAAAATGAATTGTAAGATTTTTTTAAATATCCCCTTGAAGGGGTCCTTCATTATTCAAGTCACACTCACACACACATTCACTTTTTAAAATGTAATTGTTGTTGTTAGCCTAATCGCCCCCTTAAACCTGCCGATTGGGGTGAACCATCCTGTGCAAAGGTTGCACTGCATTGAGCGCCAACTGGTCCAACTCGGTCATTCTTCAATCACCAAAATTTTGGGACTCTCTATTGACGCGCTATCCTGTCTTCCAGTGAACATGATGAAAAGAGTGACGACAAGGTCCGTGTTCAGCACCGCATATTCCACGTTACCCGGCCCCTCCAAAACAATTACTCTTCCTTCAGGCGCCAAGTTGGACCAGATCAGCTTTACTTATGGCACCGGAGCCGCTAGTCTCGGCCTTTGCTTTAGTAGCATTACATATCATGACCAGTTCAAAATCACCATTTTTGTGGACAAGGCGCTCATGGATGGGAAACGGGACAAGGCAGAGGAAATGATGGCAGCCCTGACGCAAGAGTACCATAATTTGTACCACTTGTCCCAACAAAAGCAATGAAATAAAAATGAGCAAAAAGTTTATTATTTTAGTAAAATGTTTCACAATAATTTATTTAAATACACTACAATTTTAATTATTATTAAATTACAAAAAATAACCAAAAGAAATTATTTGCATGCATTTTAATTTTTTTTTATTAAACAAAGTTTTCTTTGACTTTGCGAGAATAGTTTTGAAATTGGTTGGAAATGTAGTCGCCCATTTCTTGAGCTTCCTCCTGTGTCCTAAATATACTTGCGTCAGCCATAACCCCAAATTTATAATAGCCGTTGTAACTGTAGCAGAGTGTACCAGTGGCTGCAAAAATATAAATTTACGATAACTCATCATCATCAATAACCAATTTTTATTCTCAAGTTATTATTATTACGGATAACAAGAACATTTTTTATTGTTTAACATTTTTTTTGACTTACGATATGGTTTACTTATGGAACCGCCCACTGTGCAATCCACCACTGGAAATCCCCAAAAGTGACCAATGTTCACAGGTCCCGGGAAACTGGAATGCATGAGAGTGGAGCTCAAAGGGACGTTATCAATGCGTGGAGTAAGGCAGATTGGTAAACTGCCAAGGATTCTTAGCAGCAGCATGCTCACTTCCGGTAGACCCACTGCATTCGCAGATCGAAATTTTCGGTATTTTTCCTGTACATCCGCGAGTAATTTGAGAGGGTCATCGTGTGTCATGTCAAATGAAATTATGCCACCTGAGCTATACAACAAAAAAAGAAAAACAATTATTATTTTTAGAATGATTATTTCTTAAATTATTTTATTTACTTGGGTGGACTTCTTACAAGTAGTTGCGCAACTTGTCCGGATGTTTGCCAACAGGCAAGGGGGACATCATGTGAACTTTTTCCGTGATTATATGTCTCTTGTCCAGAAATTCCTTGAGTGCCCGCACAACCAAAGTTGTCAACAAAGTGGTCATGCTAACCCCATAAAAGTTCTTGACTTCCTTCAAATCTTGCAAACTTATGGGCTCACATTCGTGGAATCGCATGACCCCTTTGAAGTCCCTCCTGCAGGTCCTTATCAGCTCATTATCGTCGTAGCTCATCATTTGACCAACCAGCTCGTAAGGTCCTCGAAAGAGGATTAAAAAGGCTCGCATGATGAGTTGATTCAAAAAGCACCATTTATTATTAGCTGAGCACTGTTTGCTTTCAAGTTGTTGGCCCTGTTGGCCTGGAAGGAGGAAAGGCCCATTATCTGCCAATTTACTGAGCAAGCTTACAGCAGAGTACCCATCAAACATGACATGATGAAGCCTGAAAATTATGGCAGACCTGGCCTCGGGCTGAAGCTCACTCTGAAAGTTTTTGACAAGGAACACATGCCAAGGGGACCTTGTAGGATCCAAAGGGGTCTTCCCAAATCTCGCAATTGTTTCCCGAATCTGTTGCAGCGTCACTTTGTCATCCGGACTTTGTGGGTGTAGATCTGTGACATGGTTGTCAACTTGGAAATTGTCCAGATTCCTCCAAAACTTGTATCCAAACTTGCTCACAATTCTTTGAGTCATTTCTGGATACAGTGGAGCTCCTTGAGGTGTCACACTGGAGGCGAGTAAATTCTCGAGGGCGTGAACTACATGGCTTGTTTCCGCATTGCCGGCCAAGTGAAGGGCAATGTTGATTGTGTACGAGTTCCCGTACACGTCATGAGCTGCAAAGAGGGTGCCCAGGGAGGACACCATTTTCCCCAGTTTGGGGTCAAAGTAGCGAGCCGCCTTGGATACGCTCTGTCGGAAGAGCAAGAGGATGCCATAGCTGAGCAACAAGAGGGGCGACAAGAGAATCCCAAGTAACGAAAGACACAAGCGAATACAGGTGAATCCAACAAGTCGTAATTTCCTACAATTAAAAACACTAATTGAAGGCGAGCACACTGCCATATTAGTAATTAAGATTTAAATATTTATGTAAAAAGTAAATAATGTAAGGATAAAAATGTTGTCCGGGACTTTTAAAACAGCCCACTCCACTCTGGTGCCTGGTTTAAAAAAAAACATTAACCTTTTTGTAGTAAAATGAAAAATAATGAATCGCGTGATTTCCCATTCCCACCACCACCAAAACATGATGCAGGAAATGAGGAAACTTGCAAACGGCAGATATTATTATTGTTTTACAATTTGCACCTTTTGGTTTATGGTGTGCGTGTGCATGAGTTTCTGTTGTGGCATGAGATGTTGAGGAAGGGAAAATTCGGCAAGACGTCAGTAGTAAAAATTAAAATGATATAATATTGTGAAGCTAACATGTATACATAATATTTTGGATTAGGCCCCGAATAATGGAAAATCCGAACGTCTCATGATAAGATTCACATCTAAATCAAATTATGATCATGTTGAAAATGTAAAAAGGCGTGCGTCAGTTCTAACAAAAATAACTGTATAAATAAATGCAAGTTTAAACAAAATTTGCGTTTGTTTTTTAATGCAAAAATAAATTTTGTTTTGGCTCCGTGTTCATGAATCAAGTTGACTTCGTACCTTTTCCTTCCTCGCATTGAATACACAGATCTCATTCCTGCCTACATCTGTCCCAGTATCCTGTCAAGATAATAAATTAAACTTACAAAAAAATAATAATCAAAAAAGGTCCACCCTCCTCATCATTAAAAATGATACTTGTTGTTATTTCTGTAGTAGCACCTGTCATTCTAAAACAAATAGTTCCAAATTGGAAGGATTATTGTTCAGTAGTCAACTTGTCACTTGTGCCATTACTATTCATGTTTGTGTTCTCAGTTCTTGCAATACTCTGGCAAATATTTAGATTGGCACGGCCTGATGTCAGGCAAATAGCCGCCATATTTGGTCCCCTTCCATCACCACAAAGCTTTTCAGATTCAAAAAAGGAGGATGAGAGGGACTGCGAATGTCATTCTTCCCATCACCACCGTCCATTGCCAATGCGTGACCCCAGTTACTCGATAATTGGACATCGAGGTGGTGGTGGTGGAATGAAGGGCGCACCCGAGAACACTCTTGCTGCTATACGCAAATGTGCGTCTCGGGGTTGCTCCATGGTGGAATTGGATGTGTCCCTGACAAAGGACCTTGTACCCGTCTTGTTCCACGATGACAATTTGTTGAGGATAATGGGAGTGAATAGAAGGATACGGGAGATCAACTGGGGCGACTTGAGACGAATAGACATTTCTCAAGAGTTCCCAGGGGAAAGGGTTCCCATGCTGGAGGAAGCAGTGGAACTTTGTTTGGACTTGGATCTCAGGTTTATCATTGACATCAAGGAGGACACAAAGGTAACTAATTATATATTTTTTTAAATATCTATTATCACATAACTGACATAATGTGTACACAATATTGATATTTTTAGATGGTGGAATCAATCGTGAGTGTGTTCAAAAAGCACAAGAGCCAAGGGATATACTCCAAAGGAGTTGTGTCGTCATTCTACTTTTCTGTCATTTACAAGGTTTCCAAACAAACAATTTGGGTTGAATATATACATATTTTTTTTATAGAAAATAAAGTTGCTTTTTACCCTTTTTTCCTGATCTAACTTTTCAAAGATTCGAAAGCGAGATGCAAGGATTGTTGGATGTCTAGCTTGGAGACCCTCCCAATTCGCACTCCCCTTACAAATTTGCGGGGTTGATACTGGAAAGCCAATTAATAATGCTATTTTGGAAGCAATTTTCGGGAAAGTGTGTGTCCCTTTGATCTACCTACTCAACGACCTGGCGATGAAGTATGGACTTTACTCCTCCCTTCTCGGCATATCTGCTCTCCTTGTGCACAAGGATGCATTGACTGTGTAATAATTATTATAATAATTCATAATTTTTAGTTGTATGATAAAATGGGATATCAAACTAAAAAAAATAATTTAATTTTACTGCAGTAAATTAGTAGATGAACTCAAGAAAATGGGTGTGCGTGTGTATGCCTGGACGGCTAATTGCCCAGTGGAGAAAGAGTACTTGCTCAACAAATTGCAAGTCGGCTATTTAACAGACACGCTGGATGCTCAACAACAACAACTACAGGATTGCGCGGAGACTTGGCTCTGCAACAACAACGACCTATCATAATAAAATACATGCATTAAGTACAATTTTTTATTCTTTATATAATTTATAGTAAAAAATTGAAAATAAAGCACAGACATCTGTGCAAAAATAATAATTACATGGTATTTACGCATCATATTGCTTCTCTGGTTCTCGTTTCAACTTTGTTGAGTGTAAATTGAGTAAATTGTAAACATCAATCTCTGGACACCCCATTTTTGTATCAGGCTTTACTAACGTAATTAAAAACAAGGTTACAAAATAAAAATCGGGTGGAATAATAATAATAGTTGATGTGTTCATAATAATTTAAAAAAAAATTACTGTGGCAATTTATTAATCAAAATAATTAGGGGAGGTTTTAGTAAAAATCTCAATTCTTACATCATCCAATTTTCACTTTTCCAATTTTCAATTTTTCAATCCAAATCCAATTCAATTCAATCCAATTCAATCCAAATTTCAATTTCACCAATTTTCACATCCAGTGAGGTTCACTTCTCACATCATCCAATTTTTTTTTCTGACTTGGGAAAAAATTCTGGACAACTTTTCCATTCTCAGTAAATAAATTTTAAACAGTTTTGTTTTTGGCATTCTCATTCTTTGCGCTGCGCTGCATACGTCAACCAATTGGAATGCTTCTACAAAAAGAGTTCAAATTCGAAAAAGGATGTTCGTTTTGTCAACATAGGTGGTCTTAAAAACATTCTCGAGTTTGCCTGCACCGGAAGTACATTGAAGCATGTGTTCCATGCCTCCCCATTTCAGTCATTTTTGTATGGTATGGCTGGAATACTTGAAGAAGGAGGTCGCTCATCAGAAACGTGGCGGAGTCTTGATAACCTTTTGGAATTATCCACTTCCAAAGTTGCCTATACCTTGAGCAAAATGTGTCAGGAGGTACTTTTGAAGCAAGCGGTAGAAAGGGGAATTCCATGCAAAGCTTTCCGATTTCCTGTTTTGAGTGGCCCTGGAGTAAAAGTCAATAAATGTCACTTGATTCAAAGGTTCCTCTTTTGCATGGAGCAAGGCATAATCCCAAACTATCAGTTTCCACTGATGGTCATTTCAGCTGACAAATGTGCATACGCAGCAGTTGAGCTATTCTGGAATGAGAAATGGTTAAATGAGCCTGTTAATATCACACATCCAAACCCAAACTTGGAGCAGGACTTTATACAAATCTCAGACCAAAAATGGGGTAAAAATTTGAGACCTGTGGAGCGTTCCGAGTTTTTAGAGCAAGTGATACAAAATGTAAACAAGGACAGTTCTCTAATACATTTCCAGGAGGTGTACAATGAAAAGGAAATTACTGACGGCTACATTGATAATCCGCTGGTGAAACTGTGGTTGCAGCATGGTAACAAGCATATTTGGAAAAGTGGAAAGATTTCTACATTACTTCCAGGATTTTATGATGATTTGGAGGACACTATGCATTATTTTGCGAGGACATCTACAGAGCAGTAAGACAGTAACACCTTTTCAATGGTTAGCCAGCTACCCAATCAAGTCCAATGTTATTCTTTGTGTTATTTGATGCTAATTGGGCATTTTAGCAGCTTACTTAAAATAAACTGTTTAATATACAATGTTATAATAAAAGCAAATCGTGCCAAATTTGTGCACGGGTTCCGAACGTAGAGTTAGGTTAGGGAAAAAATTGTCCCATTAAATGCAGTAACCTAGATTGCATAAAATTATCATTACCAACTCCAC
>JAHZNC010006960.1:0-11389 GCA_027744095.1 Zhuqinia jingwanae | reverse complement strand
TCTTATACTTTCAGGCTCGAGCGACCCAGTGCGCATTAGAAACTACAATCAATAAGACCAGGATAATTGTAAAGTCAGCCATTCATTACACACAAGAGCAAATTAGAGAAATAGAAATATTATGGCTCAAATACATAGAATTTAAAAAAAAATGCAAATCATGGTAAAAATTATAGGCTTCATTTACAATAAATATATCCTAACTTTAGTATTTCCATCGTTGAAATGAATCTAATGGTGTCCAGTTTTACCAGGGAACAGCTTATAAGATTTGTCCGGTTTAGGGAACCCACCAGGGAATTTGTGGTCGTAGTCTGGCAGTAAGACCATAGAGAACAAAGCGACCTTCAATGCTTCTTCTATAATACAAACATAAAATCAACATAATGTTTGGAATCCCTTTACGCGTAAATACATTTTTAATTGAACTTGACTCTTATTCTTACTATCAGAAGCCCAATTTGGCACAGTTTTATTCTCCCTGTGTTTATTATCTTCATCCAAGTCTTCATACATTGTGATGTCGTAGCTACTCAAATGTCCTTCCGTAGTTTGATCCAAGAAACTAGTCGCTGTCGCAGATTTAAAAGACTCGTCCATCTCAACATCATTGGGAGTCACAAGAGGTTTGTGAAATGGATTCTTTGATAATGGCTAAATAATTTTGAGGATTTACATCTTATTAGATAGTAACTAGTACTTGCACAATTAAATAAGTACCACAATACAATATAATCTCTGAACTGTGTGGTGAACATACCGGAAGGTGACTTGATGTTCCGTTTGGTACTTTAGAAGTGGATGGTCCAAAGTTGAATTTTGGTTTTGGAAAACCCAATCCACCCGAGGCTTCAGTTTTTCCAAGTGCCAAAGGTACAGGCTTTTTCAGAATACCGGAGCTAGAAATTGGCTGTGGAACTTTTTGCTTATCTTTCAGCCGCTTTTCTTCCTCCAACTTGATCTTTTCCGTTTTCTTCGTCCACTCTTCCCTTTTTCTAGAACAAACATAAAAATATTTAAACTCCACATGTGAGTTGGAACTCCATGCTGTCATGTTGTATTTGTAGCAATGACTTGACAAAACATTTTTCCTCTCTAATCAAATACTTTTTGGAATTTTCCACTTTTTGTTGAAGTAACTCTTGTCTTCGTTTTTCTGCTTCATCTAAAGGTTTGGGTTTTTGTATTTCATGCAACTTTCCAGCAGATCCATAGTTTGTTCCATTTTTGACAGCACTGGATGGAAGTTTCTTACTATTTGATAGTAAATTTGGTTGACTGGTCGCAGATTTCAGAGACGAGCATGAGCTTGAAGAAGACGAGGAAGATACTCCTTTCTTTGAGTGTGGTTCCTTATCTTTAGAAACCACCTTGATATTCGCAAGAGGTTTTGCCTTCTCACTGGTTATTGTCGACTGAGAACTGTCCTTTTCTCTATTGTCATCATCTTCTTCCATTACAACAGCCAAACTTGGGGGTTCTATAACATACGGGTAACATATTAAAATTATTATTACATATAATAATAAATTAGACTGGTTAATAGTCATCATGTCGGGTACAACTTTCAAATTACCTTTAACAAAAGTTCGAGAAGCAGGTGAATCATGCATAAAACGGGAGCTATTAGTCTGTTGAGCGAGAGATGCGGGTGGCACAATAGGTTTTATCGCATCTTCTTTCTTTACGATTCCGTTGTCATTGTCTGGAATTGTAGCTTTCTTCACGCATACTGTTACGTTCATCATAGAAGATGAATTATTTGAATTTGTGTTTTTTGTTGAAGGAACACAATAAGTGGAATTTAGAACATTATTATCAGCAATAACTTGATCAACTGATGAAACTTCTTTAACAGAAACACTAGTAATTTTATCGATTTCAGATACTTCTGCATTATCGGTCTTACAGATGCTGCTGGTTGCTTTGCTTTTCTTGCTACCAACTTCCACTTCCTTCTTATTCTTATCAAAAAAGTTAACAAGTGAGGAAACTATTCCATTTGCTGAGTTTGGTGCATCGTTGTCATTGTCCGGTTCAGGACTAGCAGGAGCCAGTACGCTAGCATCTAACGCATCTTTACTTGTTTTCGACTCTTTGCAAGTGGGCTTTGATATAATAACTGTTTTATCAGCCTCAACCATACGTGCTTTTGGAGAATCTACAAATAATTCAGGGGTGAAAGTTGTGTTTAATATGGGCCCTTTCTCTTTTTTATCATCTTTTGGGGTTTCAAATACGTAAGTTTCGTCCAAAACCACACTCTTTTTTTCAGGCACCACCGTTGTTGTTTTCTCCGGAACTTGACTACAGGTTTCTGTACTAACTTTTTCCTTTGAGTGAACTTCAACAACGGCTGCTTTCTTGGACGACTCATATGAATTCGGTGTAGTGTCGGTACTAACTGGAGCCATAACGTTTGCATTTGCATCAGGATCAAGAATGCTTTGTTCGAACATGTCTTCTTCTGGTGCTCGCTCACTCTCTGGCGTTGGTTGGTCCATTATCATCTTCTTCTTGGCAGGAACATGGTCCTCAGCCCCGCCCATTGCAAAATCAAAAGACTCCGGAACCTTTGTTTTAACAGGAGTTTTTTCAGGAGACCTGGCACGCTTTTGTCGTCCTTTTCCTTTTGCTTTCGGGACCGGTCCAGCTGGTGGAGGCATTTCGGTGACAGTAGACTTCAAAAGTTGTTCAAAGTTTTTATCCTGCTCCTCCATCGTTTTGCGATTCTGAAATGAAAATGTACAGGCTTGTTGTGAAAACATAAACAAACATGCAAGCATTTTAAAATAAAATCTTTATTTTGGTTACCATTATTCTGGAGATGAGTTGAGGAAACACTTCACTAGCAGCAGCTGCATCCATAACGGTTTTAAGAGGAGCAACGTAATGTTTATGCAGCTGTCGCACCGTTAACTTTTTATGCTTAGGTTCCATATCACTTTCTTCTTCAGTAATATCCTCTGATGTTGATTCAATAGGTCGTTTCCTCAGTCTACCTTTACCCTTCTTGGCGGGTTTGGTCTCTTCGGGTTGATTGGCCGCTGGCTTTACTGTAACAACCGGTTCCTCAGCATCCTCAGAACTCTTTTCCTCTTTCTCCTTTGTTTTCACTACTGACGACTTGCTGGCTTTACTAGCAGTTGTCTTCTTTCTTGTCGTACGAGTCTGTCGTATTGGAGGAGGGGACACTAAGTCTATCTCTTCCACAGGTTTGGTACGTGTTTTTCTGGCCCGTAGGGATCGTGTAGAAGACGTCGATGGTGTCGGTGACTTTGGAGCTTCAAAGGTGTCGACATCTGCTATCTTGCTTACCTTTTTGCTTCGAGTGGCACGTGTTTTTGGCGGGCTTGAAGCCAGCGGCGGAGGCATTTCCTTTTTCTCATCATCCTTCCGTTTGGAGGGTTTACTTCTTTGTGACCTCAGGACAGGCATCTTTCTTCTGGATGTTTGATAGACCAGCTTTTACCTCAAAATAATAATTATGTTACACAAAAAAAATCATCATTAGTAACAAACAATAAACAATAGAATTGGGTTTGAATAGAAAAGACATAAATCATTTGATTGGAAACACATTATATTTTACACCACAAAACACAACCTTGAAATAGCCGAATACCAAAATAAATAATAATCAATAACTAATAGAATTCTTCCGACCGACGTTTAAAAAATAATAAAGTAACTACCTGATAATGTCGTACGGGTTGCGGTAAAGGAGCCGGATTCTGAATTCTGAAGGACTTGGAAAAATTGGAAAGTATTTCAAAATCCACTACTTATGTAGGTTGAAAAGATATTACGATTATCCATACCAGCACCCGATAAGAACTAAAATCAAGTAGGATGGAAGAGGCCCAATACACAACGGACGTGATTGCTCCAGGGACAAAAGACTTCAATGAGCAGCAGAGCAGAGCAAAAAGCAACAGGGAACGACAATTTTTTCTTGCCAGAAAAGAGCCAACTGACACAGCTAGTTCATTGGCTGTTGTGATGCTACACCATCCAATCCCGTGTTCGTACCAAAATATGAAGAGGGGCTGAACCCCTACTGGAATTTATGTAAACAAACAACAACAACAACAGTGTTTTTTTTTGCTTTCATGTGCATGTGTGTGAACATCTGTGTTTTGTTTTATGGCTTGTGTTGTGACTTTTATGGTGCATCAATGCATGCAAAATGCAGATATGAGAGTTTTTTTCTTTCTTGACTTGGTTGTTTTTGACTGGTATCGTATAAGTATAAGTGGTATACCTAAGTACTGAGTACTATAGTTAAAAATACTGATGGAATACTACAATTTTAGTGAGTTTTAAACTATATAAAATAACAATCTTTGTGCTGATGAGAAAGAATCAGAGTGATTAAATTAACGATTTATGTGACGCACGTGTTAGGACAATTTCTTTAGTCTAGTCCCATATTGCGACTCCCAACAATGACAATGTGTCAATCCTCTTTCCTGGAGTCCTGAACTGTCATTCATTCAAAAATGTCGGAAGGTCTGAATTTGTTGTCTTTACCTCATGTGGTAAGTCTCAAGTCTCACAGTTTTAAGCAAGTAGTTAAAGGATAAAATTTGGTGGTTGACCGTAAATGTTGCGTTAAATTTTCAGGTGACGACCTATTTATGCAATTTTTTGGATACTAGTTGTCTCATGAATATGCGTCTTGCCAGCAGAGGTTTGAAATCCATTGCGGAGCAGCCCTTGGCTTTAAAGAGATTTCCAATAGTAATATCCTCCAGCAAACAACTTCAGCGAGTATTAGAATCAACAGTTTCATTTAACAATTTCATGCTGAATTTTAAGTCAATAGATGAGCAAACATTTTTAACCGAGTTTGCAGACTTATTTGGGGAATCCATTAGAATAATCACAATAGAATCTCGAGGAGGTCATGAGAGGGTGTTGTATTTGCTTCGAAAATGTAAGAAATTAGAAGTGCTCACTCTCAGATCATTGGACGCTGCCGTCTTGCAACGATGTAGTGTTACTTTTGAGGCAGTTGTTTCTAATTTCCGTGGCCTACGAAAATTATCAATAGATGAATTTACTGGAACAGCTGCCACGGGGTATGATGAGATTAGTATGTTTTTGAAAATACTCCATAAATGCGAAAATCTCGTAGAATTCAAAATCCCAGCTATAAATGCATACAATCAAAAGTTAATTAGTCGCCATTCCGCTGGTTTAAACGTTTTAAATCAAGTTCAAAATGATGGTGAAGAAGAAGAAGATTGGGAACAAGAAAATCAGGATGGTAACGACCCCCTTCCAGAGTGGGAGGATCATCGTGACATGCTCATTCATCCTATTATTGATTACATTAAGTTAAAGGCTTCAAAAAAATTAAAACAAGTCAAGGTCATTAACATTAAAAATATGTCAATATTCGAGTGGAAAACATTAAAAGATTTGCTCGACATTTGTCAGCAGCACAATGTGC
Organism: Zhuqinia jingwanae; assembly: GCA_027744095.1. Taxonomy (NCBI): domain Eukaryota; kingdom Metazoa; phylum Arthropoda; class Collembola; order Entomobryomorpha; family Paronellidae; genus Zhuqinia; species Zhuqinia jingwanae. The sequence continues at coordinate 5,931 of JAHZNC010006960.1, read as the reverse complement.
GTTTATCCGGCATTAGGGCATCGCAGTTCATTTCGGTCCAAAATGAAATTACACATCCAAGTTCTGAGAGGTATAACGTATTTCAATCAGCTTATTTGACCTGCGCAAATCCAGGGTTTCCCTTTTCCATGTTAGATAGTTTAATTGCACTGAGGGTTGACGTAAGCCCTGTTTGTAATTTGTCAGGTCTGGTCGAAGGCATAATTCTCGCGTTGCCCCAGTTGAATCAAATGCATGTCAAGTTTATATTTGGGGTAGAGGATTCGCAAAACCAGCTTCTTATAAAAAAATTGTTTAAAGAATGTGTACGACCATCAGTGGAAAAATTGAAGCTCGAATGGTTTCTTCACGAGTACTGCCCCACTGTAAATTGTAGGGATCTACTACAAAATTTTATAAATCTCAGAGAAATATACATTAGCGCTTGGGATGCCTTGGATGGGGATTTTTGTTTGATGTGGGCGAATCTTGTTAAACTGGAAAAAATAACTATAAAAGACTGCAAAAATTTAACAAATAAAGCGTTTCTTGGATGCTATAACATAAAAGACACCAGAAATATTGACCTGCGTCCTTTAAATCGCTTGAAAAGTATGTTAATTTAAAAAAAATTGTATTGAACGAATAAAGTAACTAATCAGGATTTTGTGGTCCAACTAATCATCATACAACATTTTATTTCGCTTGTAGGACTCAAAACTCTAATTATTCGGGACATTTCTGGTAATGTGAACGAAACTTCAATATTGGGCTCCTTCAGATGGATAAGGCTTCGGCGTTTTGAATTTGAATCGACTGTGCTACCGGTGGTAATAGCATTAAGACTTACAGTGATATTAATTAAGAACATTCACAAAAGCTCATTCTTAAGTTATACTATTTTCATTTAATCTACAGATACGTGAAGATGTGTACAGGGCTTTAGTGACTACACCCTTTGGCCAGAGCGTGGAATATTTTGTTATGCCGCGACCTTGTTCAAATTTGACATTTTTTAATGAAAGATTGCTTGTAAAAGGCTTTGCAAATTTAAAACGATATGTATTTACTTAAGTCTGAATCTTAAAATTACATGCTAGTTGAAAAGACACAGTATTAATACAGGTATGGTTTATGAATCATTTTCTGTGTTAGATATGAATAACTTGACGAATTATCGAAAAAATGTTTACATCATTTATAATCGAATCGAGAATTACAATAATTATAAACTACCTACCTGGCGTATGCAGTAGTAGTAATAGTGTTGTTAATGTATACATTAAATTACAGGAGATTTTGTTACAGATGTTGGAATAATATTGTTATTAGTGAGTATAATTAAGGATATAACACAGAGTACAGATCAGTAATTTAATTATTTAATTACACCAGAAAACATTGATATTTTGTAAGTTGAATAAACGTGGGAAAAACTTTGTAATTAATTATCCAAGAAAAGAAGCATATCCATTGCTATCGACTTCATCTGCATATTGACGCGATCCACGTGGGTCTTGATAATATCGTCGATTCTGCGCAGGAGCATGATGACGGCCAGGTCTTGGGTGGTTCTTGTACCTCTGTCGAGTTCCAGCGCTGCCTCGGACTTGTCGTGAAAAGTCAAGAACGTCATCGTCTGCAGCACTCACGGGGGATAGATCTTCTTCGCTGTCACTTTCTGCTGCGTTGATTACACTTATTATAAAGGCAAGGAATAAGTAAAAGAAAACAATTTTAAATTGCATCTTGGAAAAATTATTGAGTGGGGCAATGTAAGATTTGACTGTTTTAAGTTTTGTCTTTTTTCAGCAGAAAATAATGATATCTGTTTTGTTCTTGGAGTATTAAAAATCGATAGAAGATACAATTGAATTACAAATTTAGCAATGGTTCATTTTGATTGTAGACACAACGTTTTTATACTTAGGAATATAACTGCCATGTCTATCGTGTATCACAAAATATGCGCTACCGTGTTAGTTTTCACCGAAAAAACCACACATTTTCGTCATATCGTATTAATAGATACCACGCTTACACTAAGTATATGGGGATTTAAATAGGTTACACTAATATATTTATATTTTAGGATTAGCTCATTTTTCCGGTTACCCAGTTCCATTCCAGGAAATCCACACAACGGAAATAAGTGTGTAATCAGACGTTCCATAGTTCAATATGACATTGCTTTGCATTGACCACTTGACCGAAAAAGTGAGTCATGTTTATAACTTGCGTACAAAAATAGGTTCAAGTTCAATTTTGTTTTGCCACATATATTTCCATATGAATGTCATTGTACTTTGTATGTCTGTCAATTTTTCAATGCATCAATCTGTACGCAAAAGAAGTATTCAGCACTGACAGTATTAACCGACAGATAACTGTAATGAGGCTAATGATTTTGGATTTCTTTTGGATAGGACTGATTTTCTTTATGTCCCCGCAAAAATGGAGGCAAATGTATCACACAGTTTATTGCGTCGAAAATGAATGAATCAATGATTTGACGCACTAATAGTGCTATGTAGCGATTACAATAATAGAACATCTTCCATAATCTTTATTTTTATGTCTTTTCTCCATAGTTCAGTGAATGATCTTACATACATAAAAGGTATTATATCACATTAAATTTACCAAACTATGCGATTACAATAATCATTCAAATTTTGTGGCATCAGTACTTTCCTAATACAAGACAGACAAACAGACAAACAGACAAACAGACAAAGCTAAATAATAAACCAATCAGGTTTCATTGAATGTATCATGAATCATTAGAGGGGAAGGAAATGTTATGTACATGTATTATTATAGTTCGTAATAACCATAAGATGCTACTACAGATAAATTTTTTTTTAAACGTTTGGAACCTTTTAGTACACCTGAATTTTCAACGTAAAGTAAAATCATTATAAATTCAACTTCTTCGCCTTCCTCTCCTGTTGCATCATCAGCGAAATGTTACATGCGATATTCAATATTGGTCAATGTTTTACACAGCGATATGAAATATTTAGCACATTGGTTAAGGACCAGAAGACATTATAGCAGTTTATTGTTGTTTACTTTGGCATTCTTCTTTCCTTGTACAGCGTGGTCAGCATCTGGGATTGTGGTTTTCAATGTGGTATTTACACCGTTTAAATTTATTTCTCCATAAAGATAATTCTCCATATCGTCAAAAAGTTTGGTTGGGAACAGTCTACAGATAATAAAACATCAAAACATACTGATTGTGAGTCATCCTTACGGAAATAAGCATATGTGCACTAATTCTACATAATCAATTACAAAATATACTTCAGGGTACCTCCGTTAGTTTTTAAAAATATTGTACTACATAAAAAATTAAGTTTACCCGTATATAATTCCTAAAGGTTTAAGAAATTGTGGTACGAAAATATCCTCAGTTTCTTTCACGATACCATTTAGTACTTTTTCTGCCACATAGTCGCAATCCATATGCGTCAAACCGAAGAGTTCAGATCGATATCTTAGTAAAAGAAAATAGAATAACGAACACACAAGTAGTGCTTATTAGCACTGCAATTAACTTACAAGAAACGAAACAATAATTATAACTTGGAATGATTTATACATTACTATAATCATAATATTATGATCCTAAAATTGTCATAAATAATATAATACCCAACATACCTGGGTTTCCAGCTAACGTTCTCCGTCATTGGGGTTTTTATCCAACCCGTATAAACGGTTGAAATTTTTATATTTGGTTTTTGAGGATGTGTTCTCATTTCATATTTCAAAGTTTCAATAAAACCTCGCAGTCCATATTTAGACGCAGTGTATGTAGTGAGATATCGACATCGAAGGAATGCCAATCCTGAACAAGTTGACACCAAATGTCCACTACCCTTCTCAATCATGGCTGGAAGAAACTCCCTTATCGTCCAAAAATAAGACATGAGATTTACTTGTATCACTTTTTCCTCCATCCTGGCGTCGATTTTATCAAATGACATGGTACCAGCCAACCCAGCATTATTATAAAGAACGCTTACATGTCCCACTTCATGCTTAACCTATGCAATTAAAATCCTGTTGTCATATAAAGATCATATATGCTGAATGAAGGTACATATAAAATGACCATAACATGTGCATAGGTCATAGGTAAAAACCTTTTCAGCAGTTGAAATAACATCTTGTTGTTTTGTCAAGTCCACCACGTAGTAATAAACTTTGGATCCCAACTTTTTGCATTCTTCAGATGTGATTTGTAGATCGCTTTCATTTATATCCCAAAGGACCAATGTTGACTTATACTTTTTCGCAATTTGCAATACTACTGAGCGTCCCAATCCTGTAGCAGCACCGGTCACCTAGATAAAAAATATTTCACATTTTTATTTAAGAATGCATTTTTATATCATATATATGATACATTTAAATATTTAGATTAGCCGTTGATGGTTTACTTCTGTTCAACAGTTGTATAAAATTAAATAATAAAACTTTACCAAAATCACATCTTTTTCTAGTGTCTTTTTCTTCTTGGGGGAAACTTTACTGAGAAACGAAAACCAGCAGGCGCTAAATAATAGGTAGATGTAATACGGACAATCAACGAGAAGCTTTCCAATGTCTTCTACTAAAAGTAGTAAACTTTCTATTCTATGCATTTTATTTAATGAATATTTAAAAATATATTTTAAACTCAAATGTGGTATCAATATCAACTGGTAAAAGCTTTTGCTAATGTTGATTGTCGAATTTTGCCAATAATTTATAATGGCACACAAGGTACGGTGATTCAAAACCAACTGTGTTTGCATCAACTTGAAATCGTCAATCGTGTGGAAGACAATGGTAAAACAAATGTAGTACCAATAATATTTTAAAATCTATGTGGTGTCTTTTGCGTAGTATGTTTTAACTTGATACTTTACACTACCTTGAGAGTCTCAAGTTGAGACGTTTCAAGCAAATATTAATTTGCGGAGGATGCTCTCGTTTCAACGGATTTTCCCACAAAGATATGTTTTATGTTTTATTTTTCCTGCCATTGTTTGACTTTCTTAAAGTCATTCTAATAAATACCCTTTGAACGCAGTAGGGTTTTTCGCAAATTACGCTCAATTTTCTGTAAATATTTCTTGAATATTATTGAGATGGAGGTGAGCTGAAGGTGAACATTTACAGGAAAATATTGTTTTACACCAGCAAAATGTCATTTAAAGATAAATATCATAATCTTGGCGCAATCATAAAAACATCCCAAATTTTCTACTACGTGATATTCATGGTGTGATCATTGTTTTTATTAAACAAGGTTGATGAGACGTGTAGCTCATAGCTCAATAGTGATTAGGATATGCATACTTTGAATTGAATACACCATTTATGACTATATAATGACATCATAAATCGTGCTGACCAGAATCAATCATTTTCTGGTTCATTCTTCCTTGTTTGTTTGCCTTTGTTTGCTTCTGTAAAAAAAATGGGATCTTATTAAAGATGTACAATGTATAGCATATCATGCATGCTCTTCTTTATATCACTCAAAATTTTTCAAGCACTCGGAATTTTGGATTAAATTATAATGCCCAGTCGGGGCAGCCCAGTTTATTTTTTATTTTCTCGTTCCTTGTTGTTTATATGCATAGTAGTTACACAACAAGTATAAACATAATATAAAATATTATTAGTTGCATCATCCCTGCCTTGTAATAATAAAAATTATGTAGCATTAAAAAAATTATTTAGCTATTTTTCACAGCTCGTTTAAAACACACATGCTTCTCCATTTCTATACACCAAATCATTGCACTTTTCTAATTAAATCTTGAGAAACATTTACCACCATCGTCGTGTTTTCTTTTGCCTTTGTAAGTGATGCACGAGTAAGAAAGCCTTTTATTTTAAAGATATTTGGTCATATATATTTTGTAGTGCACAAACATAATTTTCCTGAAT
>JAHZNC010006959.1:0-16166 GCA_027744095.1 Zhuqinia jingwanae | reverse complement strand
ACAAAATTAATTTGTAATCTACTTATTTAGTTGTTACCAATGATGACACTATTGGCAATTATATTTCATGTGTAACTTCGTTTCCATAATTAATCATTTATAAAATTAATTTTCGATCAATTCATGTACTTAATGGAATTTACTTGCTTCAACAAATATATAAATTATATATGCATAAATTTCTGAATTAATGTTGCGGTGCATCATTGCAAATTTAATCAATACGTTCACTCGCTCGTATTCATACTCATGGATACGTTATAATACCTGGTATGTGGATGAATAATTGCAAAGCGTTGGCCCTGGTTTTTGATGACCTTAAAATATTTGTTATTTTTGTAGGACGGTGCCACAGTCGCCCTGGGCGACTGTGGCACACAACGGAGCATTTTATAAAATAACTAAAGCAAGCTTTGCTACCTAATAATTTGCATATTCGAAATCCGCACATCTAACAACATCTGTACAATTTATACATTTAAAAAAAATTGCACATTTTTTGCAAATTTGCAATTTAGGGCACCAGTTGTCAAAATTAATTACTTGTAATCAACTCATCGAGTTACATCGATTTATGCAATAAATTTTTTGTACATTTTTTTGCAAATTAGGGCACCCCCTAGCCAAAAATAATTAGCATATTCTTAATCAGCGCATGGAGTTACACCTATATACCAAGTTTGATGTCAATTGGCATAACTGTGTAAGAGATATAACGTTTATTGAAGGATGGACGGACGGACGTATGGACCGGGGGATTTTATAAACTAGCTATAGCTGAACCTTTGCTACTTAATAATATTGGAAATATTGGGGAGTCGTCAAGTACCAAAAATTTCGTTTTAAAGGAAAGAGTAGACAAGTTTGTTGTACAACAAGCCATCCATAAGGCCGTGTTCCATATTTTCACTCATTTTATTCTGAGGAAAGCTGCAAAAAAGACACTACTCTGTTGCCCGATGATGGATGTCGACGACGACGACTCCACTTTCAAAGCACAAAAATATTATGATTTTTCTCATTCTATCTATTTTCTATTTTCATCTAGTTTCTCTCTATATCCTTGCGTCCACACTTGCATTACACTAGAAATCCTCTTTACTTTTGCAACTTGGAAAATGAAAAAGGGACGAATGTGCCAATTTTTTGCCCGTTTTTTTTTTCAAACAAAACGGTTTGAAGCAGGGTTTACATGTTTATGAGAATGCTACTGGTTTAAAAAAAGAAAAAGAATATTTGTGAATGCGAGAGCCAGATAAAATAATACATCTCATCCTAAAGCTGTAAGATAAAAGCGCGCCTTTATTCTTCCTCTTTATACTTTGCTAACAATAAATAATATTCAAAATCTGTAAGACTTGATTACCTCCAACCTTACTATCCTGTCCTGGATTTGGTTGAGAACTGATAAGGAGGATAAGGGAGGCTCTTAATTTAATGAATAAAATAGGGGTCTTTCGACTCCTCATGCATTTTCATAGTTTGTGAAAGCATCTAGAACCATGAACAAATATTGTTCCACCCTTTTATTGTTGTGTTATTTGGTTGAAACATTTAAACACGTTAATAAATTCAATTCAATTGTGGGTGTTGTAAGGCAGGCAGTGTTGGTGGAGGTAGCAAATGATAAAAAACGTGATCTGCTTTAGGAAGGAAGCATGCGACTTTATTTTAAAAAATACTATTTTATTCGTTTATGACGAGAGGAGAGACAAAAATGGGAGTGATATTTAGATGTATATAAAAAGGTTGATAAGAAAGATAAGTTGTAACCTTGTCTCATTTCGGCAGTGTAGATGGCACTAGAAAACTAGTCAATAAATAATATTAGTTAATATAGTTAATTATAGATCGTACAACGTGGAATAATAATAAATAAAATAAGGGAAATAAGTTACTTGTTTGCTGCTTATAAAAATCGTACACTAATCATATTGATTATCCCTCTCTTGCATATTTCTTATTACTTACTTACTTACTTCACAACATTTTTCATGTACAAAATTCGTTAAAATAAATAAAGTAGGTTACAATAATAATAATAATAATAATAAAGAGGGATGATTTGTTGATGAGTTACTTGAAGCACACACTGCCCACCTCCACGCGGAATTTTTGTTCGTTTTGTAGCCCAAAATCTTTAATGGAGACGTCCTGGAATGGTAACCGACTAGTAATGTCAGTGCCGTAAGAAATGATGGTTTTGACCCAATCCCGTTTTTTCCACTGCAAAGGAAAAGAGAGAATTTGTGAATTGCCTTCATTTGTGGGAATTGTACAAGTTGAGAGTAGAAGGAAAAAAGGGAGCTAGCAGGAATTTGTAAAAATGTTACCCGACACTCATCCTCAAGGACCGTGTATCTCGCCCTCTTTGCAGTTCCATGTGCCGTCAGCTCCAAAAGATCATTCCAAGCCTGGAGCCGCAGCGCACTTGCGAAATTTCCGTTTTCGGCGTCATAATAAGCGAGCGAGTTGAAGCAGTGGTACGTGAGGTTCTGCCGCGCACTGGAACTCAGCAGCTGCAAATGTCGCAGTTGCGTGGGCTCAATTTTATACGTGAAAAGGAAACCATTATCCATGTCAGAGAACCAATGTCGGTGCTCCCCGTTCATGTCATCCTGCAACTCGTCCAAGTGACCTGACTCCAAAGAGGGGTTCATCTCCATTGAAATGTTGGGCTGGGGATACACGCAAGTCGACCTATCCTGCATGCTACAATAAACCAAAACAGAGTCCTGCTCCGACTCCCCATTCGGGTCGATCCAGTAGTCACCCGAGGGCAAGTCTGGATGGGCGACGGCTAGCTCCTTACAAGTTGAGGGGACAGGGGAAATGATCCTCTTTGGGTTGGCTCCATACGTTGGCTCTGGCTTTGCGAATTGGCCAAAGGTTGACTTGAGGCTCTCATAGGCAGTCAACAGGGATTCCCTTCTCTCGTCGTCGTTCATAATTTCCTGATCCCTCATGAAACGATGATAAGGAGAGTCGCTTTGCATTCCGACATCGGGTCCCTTGTTCATTCCTTGACCCATCAGCGCGGCAAGTGTTGCGGCGTCGTAGCCAGTGGCGTCCGGACCAGGTGGACCGGGTGGTCCCGCTGGGCCTTCCAAGCCGACACTTCCTTGTTTTCCGGGTTCTCCATTACCTCCTCGGTTACCTGTTGGACCGCTTGGACCTTTTGGTCCGACCGCGCCGTCACGACCAGAAGGACCTTTCTTTCCATCATCTCCAGGCTTTCCAGGAGGACCTGGTGGTCCGAGCGGACCCTTATCTCCTGGCTTTCCAATCTCCCCGGGCGGTCCAGTTGGACCGATCAGACCTCTGTGGCCTTTTGGTCCACCACCACCTCCAGCTCCTCGGTCACCGTCTCCACCAGGGAGACCAGGTGGGCCTTCTTGTCCCTTTCCTCCGGCAGCTCCTTCCGGTCCATCAGATCCAGCTTCTCCTTTTTCTCCCTGGTCACCAGCGGCACCCGGCGACCCGTCTCTCCCAGGGCGGCCCTACACCAATTATTTCCCATAAATTTGTCCCTTCCATCTTTGTTTCATTGGAAGCAAACTCTTTGTTTAATTCTCACCGGTAATCCAGGCTGTCCAGGCATTCCTCCCATTCCTGGAGTGCCTGGAGGACCCTTGTCTCCACCCCTGCCTGCCTGTCCTGGTTGACCTTCTTTTCCTTCTCTGCCAGGACGTCCCATTTCTCCGCCGGGTCCTTCAGCTCCTAACATTCCCATAGGTCCAGGCTCTCCTCGCGGACCTTCTTGCCCTGGTTTTCCTTGTAGCCCTGGTTCACCGCCCATGCCTCGAGGACCTCTTGGCCCAGCATGACCAGGCGTTCCGGGTGTTCCAGGAGGGCCCTTATCACCTGGCGCACCACCAATGCCCTGTTTGCCTTCAGGACCACCGGGACCAGGAGCTCCGCCTTCACCCTTTCTACCGTCAGGCCCTATAACACCTTCCATACCCTGGGCACCCGGAGCACCTCCTGGACCAGCATCACCATCTTGACCCTTCATACCAAGCATACCTTCCGGACCAGCCGCGCCTTGCATACCCGTCACTCCTGGAGGACCACTAAGACCAGGTGGTCCAGGATGTCCAAGTTCCCCAGGAAGACCTCCCATTCCGGGCTCTCCCCGTTGTCCCTTGCCTCCAGGGACCCCACGTGGACCCTGCTTGCCTCCCTTGCCGGGTCTTCCGAATGATCCAGGTGCGCCATGCTCGCCCTTTCCTCCGGGTATTCCCTTTTCTCCCTTTGGACCTAGCGGACCTCCAGCTCCTTGAGGCCCTGGGAAACCCTGTCCTCCTGGCATTCCACCCTGTCCTTTCTCCCCTGGGCCGCCAGCTTGTCCCCGACCACCTGCATTACCAGGAGGGCCTCTCTGTCCTTCCTGTCCTGGCTCTCCTTGTGCTCCACCCGGTCCCAGATCCCCAGCCGGCCCCTTCTCTCCTGGAGGTCCTGCTGCTCCTCCCATACCCGGAGGTCCTCTATCGCCACCCGGTCCCTTTTCCCCGGGAAGTCCCTGTTTGCCTCTCCCGCCAGGCATGCCACCCATGCCAGCAGCCCCACCTTGTCCCTTGTCACCCGGTGGTCCTAGAGCCCCCTTGGGCCCTCCCGGTCCCATCATTCCTGGTTCTCCTCGTCCTCCCTCATTTCCGGCATGACCAGCGGCCCCACCTTCTCCAGGTGGACCTCGATCACCCCTTCCACCCGGTTGCCCCGGCATTCCGCCGGCGCCTTCCGCTCCAGCCTGACCATCCTTTCCTGGAAGCCCGCCAGCTCCGGGAGAGCCAGGCATTCCCCCAGCGCCTCTTGGTCCCGGCTCGCCTGCTTGACCACGGGGGCCTTCAGGACCTTGTTGACCAGTAACACCACCCATGCCAGGCTCTCCTCCCACACCAGGTTCGCCTCTCATGCCCGGTTGACCCTTCTCACCAGGTATTCCATCCTTGCCGGCCTCACCCTTCAAAATCCCAACAAGATTATTATTATCTTCAATGTTGGAGAGCGAAAGTGGGAGGGGTGGGCTCTGCGTCTCTACTTACCCCCATTCCTTTCTCTCCCTGGTGCCCCAATGGTCCCTGCATACCAGGCGGTCCCTTGAGTCCTCCCTCGCCAGGTTTCCCTTCGGGGCCGGGTAAGCCTCCATGACCTGGCGGACCTGGTTTACCTTGCAAACCTGGTCTTCCAGCAGGTCCTCGAAGTCCCTTGACAACAAGCGAGAAATTATTGGTTTGGTTTCTTTGGTTTATTTATTATTAGCACATCAGCCGACATATCATCATTATTATTAATATTATTTGGTTTACCCCCATTCCTGGTGGACCAACTTTGCCACCCTCTCCCGCCATTCCCTTGGGACCTGGAGCGCCACCAGGACCTCTATCCCCAGCCTGACCTTTGGGACCTGTTGGACCTTCTCCTCCGGGCAAACCTCTACCTCCAACGGGACCTCTTTCCCCAGGAGGACCTCCCATTCCTGGTGGACCTCGCGCACCCGGCTTTCCTTGCGGACCGGGTGCTCCTCCAGGACCAGCTCCGCCTCTCAATCCCGGGGCTCCTCCTTCTCCCTTAGTTCCAGGTTCTCCTTTTCCGGCCGGCAGTCCAGGATTACCCGGATTCCCTTTAGCCCCTCCAGGTCCTTGAGCCCCAGTCAGACCGGCAGCACCTGGAGCGCCTGGCAAGCCCAGCCCTCCAGGAATTCCAGCAGCTCCCGGCTGACCCTTCTCTCCCAAGCCTCCCGGTTTTCCTTCCGCACCCTCCGCTCCAGCGTCACCAGGAGTTCCAGGTTGTCCACCTTCTCCTCTGGGACCTTGGCCACCCATGGAACCCTTAGGACCACCGGCTCCTTTGTCTCCCTTTCCGCCAGGATTGCCGGGAAAACCTGGGGGACCTGGTTTTCCCCCACCTCCAAGAGGACCAGGTGGTCCAGGATTACCATCACCTCCTCTCAAACCGGGACCCCCTGGAGGACCGTCACGTCCCCTTTCTCCTCGTGGACCGGCTGATCCCATGGGGCCAACAGGACCTAAAGGTCCTGCATCTCCAAGCATACCCTTCTCTCCTTGCCCACCTCCTTCTCCCTTTCCTCCGTCCAAACCTGGAAATCCTCGATGACCCTTTACTCCGGGTAATCCGGGCATTCCAGGAAGTCCCCTTGGACCTTGGAGACCTGCAGGTCCCTGTTGCCCTGGAGAGCCGTCAGTTCCTGGGGAACCCTAACATAACAAGTTACAAATCCACGTTTGTATGTTATCTAGTTTTTTTTTTAAAGAATTAAACCTTTGCAGGACTTTTTTTTTGTTTTACATCTTTTCCAGGTGCTCCAGGCTCTCCTCGAGGACCCATCATTCCAGGCACGCCGGATGGCCCTGGTTCTCCTCCATCGCCTCGCATTCCTTGAAAACCCTGACCCCCAGCAGGCCCAGCTGGGCCAGGTGCACCACTGGGTCCCACTGGACCTGTCTGAGCTCTCAACAATGGACCCAAGCTGTCGGGCAATGGGGCCTTGTCTCCACTTCCGGATTGACTCAGGGATTGAATTAGTGGGGTAATCTGCAACCAAAGGAAATTGAAAGTCAGCCGCATCTAAACAAAAGTCAATGAATAATTTTCCCTTTTTCCGACTGCCTTACATCTGGTTCTGGACCTGGAGGTCCTGGATTTCCTTGTTGTCCTCGAAGTCCCTGCTGTCCGGAATCACCTTTATTTCCTCTTTCCCCTTCACTGCCGGGTGCTCCCTGGAATACGAACAAACAATTGGACACATACTTATTATCTAAAAAACAGGAATGAATTGGGATATATTTGTAATTTGGTGTACTGGCGGCCCCGGGGGAGGTGGCTCTGTCGAGTCCACGATCTCATCATCACCGCAAACAGGGCAACACTGCCCCAGCGGGATGTAACGTTGACCTGTGCAAGTTAGCTGGGGACACTGGACGCCATCACAGTTGGTGTCGGGACAGCCATCCCGGTTGCAGTCCACTTTACCCGAGTTGCATTTACAGATAGAGCAGGTGTCGGGTCTCCAGTCATCCCCGTCCTGATACACACTCCCTTCAAACTGACAACTGCCCCGGCGAGCTGGCGCTTGCGTGGTTGTGGTCGGGATTGGGGTAGTTGTTGTGGGGGGTGGCGCTCTCCTTGTGGTCGTCGTAGGCACAGGGGTCGTTGTAGGGGCAGGGGCCCCAGCTGCTGCTTCCGTCGTGGACGCTGCTGCTGCAGCGCGTCCTACAAAAATAATCATAATTGATTGTAAATTTAATTCAAATTGAATTGGAGCATTGCATTTAGCCCAAATAAAAAACAAATGGGTTAATTTGATGTTTGATTCAAATGTTTTGCCATGACTTGATATTTTCATTCATACAATCTGGTGCACACATAATAATGGGGATCAATATGAAGCATGCACACTGAGCAGCAGCAGCAGCAGCAAACACAAAATAAAATCCCAGCACAGAAAACACAATAAAACGAATGCCTATCTGTCGCTCTGGTGAACTGACTGACTGGGCCATTATCTATTGGCCTATTGACCCATGTGACAGTTGCTGCTGCTGCTTTAATTACTGGACTCGCTCATTTTTCATCCATCCAAGCAGTAAAATGAATTAATAATTTTCATGCACACTCCTTACTTCCTCATCATCATCCTGTTTTGAAGACTTTATTTTTTGGAAACAAAATCTACTAAACTAATTCTATGTACTCCTAATTTGTTCTTGTAGACTATTTTTTTGGTTGTACCTTCTTGATAGTCCTCAACAGCGTACTCGTAGTCTTCGTAGCCAGTATACTCGTAGTTGTCGTTATTTGCCCCCGCATTGGCGTTCACGTTCCTCCCACCAGCTGCCCCTTGACGCAGTTGTTTCCGCTGGGCTGAGATCCGGTGCGGACAGCATGCCAACACTGTGAACACAAAAACCAGCGCCAGGAAGAGAACACCTGGCCTGCCACACCGACGAGGGGATGGTGAACAAGTCCTCCTCATCCCCTCCTCCTCTTTTCTCCTTTTCCGCGTGCTAATCACTGGAGTAGTGCCCGTCATTGTCAATGAGGGCATTCCCCACCGCCACTTTGCGCACTCAAACTTTGCACCACCAAAATATCACTTGACTCTCACACTACCAAACCAACCATTATTATAGCTTTGAATCATGTATGTATTTATTTTCAAAAACAAGACAGCGAAATTCCCACGTCTCAAGAAATCGTCAAGTGAGAGAGATGTGGAGAGGGCACAAACATGTTGCTTCGTTCTCCGTTGCTCCAACCTCCTTCTCCAGTTGCCTCTCAACTGCCTTTGCCTCTCTTGGAACGAACAAAAAATTGGACAACAAAATGTGTGTCGTTGAGGAAAAACATACGAATACTAACAATTATATGTACATATTATTATGCTACTTTACAGAGAGAACGTTTTTGTTGGGATGGAATGTAGCGAGTATCATGTTTATGGCGAGGGTGGAGAAGGAGAGGCCGAGGAGAATGATCATCATCATGAATCAACTTGTTCAAAAGACTCAAAAAGGATTCAAGAGTAAAAAAAGAAAAAGAAAATTCTCATCCTCTCTTTTTTTCATACAAAAAAATAAATATTCCAGAGACGCGAGGATAACTGTAGCCCATTTGAGTAGTCTCACGTAAAAAAGCATGGGAAGGATGAATACTCAATACTCAATAGGTGTGAATGAATGAGCAAATATAATTATAATATCAACTTATACAAATATGTGACAGCCCACACACACATCACACATCATCACTAACCTAACCAAGCATCATACTTATCATTACGCATTTTATGTAATTTATATTTAAAAGTTGTTATGGAATTATCCTTATGAGTGACTCCTCTTCTCAACTCACTTGACACTGTTATTTATTATTTATAGCCGAAGACTACAGTACAACAACTCATATCCTTTGATGCTGATGCAGTGACAAGGGAATAATGAGTGCACATCTCCTCCTCTCCCAATTTTATCTTATTTTTCATAAAACTCAGTTAATAATGAGTACAGCACGAAATATACCAGAGATTGATCATCAAACATTATCATCGTCCTCATCCAGTTCACTTGCACACATTATCATCATCCTTATGCTATGCTATTTGATCCCGTCAAAAAGCCATCTTTTCTTGGACTACATCTCTCCAATCCATTGAGCGCCCGCGTATATACAACCCATTATACAATCCTCATTATTGGACAGGTAAAAAACAGTGTGGTTGGTGGTGGACCACCACCGCTCAAAAATTGGGTCTCCTCCTCATCCAGATTTTTGTGAGCAGCACGTGTTTTTGATCTCTCAATTCCACCCATTACTATTTTATTTTATACCTTAGATCAAACAGCTTCCGTTCGGAACAGGAACAAGAAAAAAGAATGTTATTATTATTGTATTTCAAATGTGAAAATGGTTTTCTTAAAGTTGAGAAAGAAGAATAAGAAAAGTAGGCAAGCATCCATATCTATGGAATGGATCAACCTTCGACTCAGAGATGAATATGCAATACATATTGCAATACGTATTGGACTGCAATACACGTATTCGAGTATATTTTGGCATTGCTATTGATACTGCTACTGCAACTTTAAAAGAAAATTATTGGGATGGTTCCTGCTACTGCACTTTCCCTGCAGAAATATTGAGATTGGTATTGATACCGCAACTAAATTAGTCGCAGTATTGGTGCTCAGATTGTTACTGCAATATTTCTACAAAAAATTCGGAGTTGATCGTGCGAAGCTATTGTACGACGTTTTAGGTGCTCAAAATAATGTCGTTTTGTATTGATATTGGTATTGATACTGCAAGTTTGTGTTTAGCTGTATTGATAGTGATACCGGTATTGCTGATCGGCAAGTAGAAGTATTAGTATTGATACTGTACTGTAACTTCAACAGTAAATTATTGCTACTGCTACTGAAGGATTGAATGTAGGTTTACTCATACTTTTGTATTGTTACTGCAATCGAATCCCAGTATTCATCACTGCCGGAGTTCGACTACAGTAGAGCAGGCAGGCAGACTAGTTCACCACACCACTGCTGCTGCTGCTGCTGCTGCTGCTGCTTTATGCTGCATAGTAAATCCCAGCCAGAAACTTTACACAAAATGATAATGATCATCTTTTAACCAAAAAAAATTGAAAAATTGAGCTCTTCTTGTTCTTCACTGCCTATTTTTAGCTTGTGTACTCACCACACAAAATTCAATCATCTCTCATCTCTCTCAAAAATCTCTCTCTTTTTTCGTCTGCACACCCCTCCCCCCTCCCCTCAACACACTGCACTCCTCAGTTAAATTCTCTCTCTCTCTCTCTCTCTGCTTGAATTTGAATGGAAATATTTGGGAATCTGAATAGTTTGCTGAATTCCAATGCGTAAACTGAGCCCATCTCTCTCTCTCTCTCTCTCTCATTCTTTCTGCATCTCTGCTGAGGAAAGATTCATGGTATCCACAAAATAATAAACTGATGAAAAAAAAGAGATAGAAAGAGTTTAAATTAAAAGCATTATTATCGTGATGATGCTGTGATAATCATGAGCAAGGAAGTATTTATGGGCGTAGCTCTAAAGAAGGGAAAAAGAGATGAACAAATAGTGAAAAGCGTGATGATAGTGGTGTGGCATACAGTCTCACCATCCTCTTCTCTCATGTTTTCAATTATATTTGGAATGCACTAGTTTATATTATTATTATTATGCACCGTCCTTTTCAAGCAGGAAATTAACAAAGCTATTTTCTTCTCTGTTGGGTGGCCAACCACAATTTAAACCAAACTAGAACATTCATTTTCCTAAAGCTCCCCGTTTCTTCGCAGATAATAAATTATTGATCAGTTTCGAGGTGTTTTGAAAGGAAATAAATCAAATAAACAACAAAGAATACAGAGGAGAAGGATTTACATGTCATGTCATCCAAAAGTTACATTTTTAATTAGCCAAAGATTTCACGCTTGCAACGTGGCTATTGTAACCCTCGTGTTTGTCCGTCCGTCCCTCTGTCAACTGAAATACAGTTGACCAGCTACTCTCCAAATTGCGTACAAATTTAGTCCGGCAAAAATGGGGAGATGCATGCTGAAAAGGGGAATGAAGGGGGAAAATGGGAATTGCAACATGCAATGCTCTCGCTATCTACGTATTCCAGATTCCTAACTTTAAATTTTATTATTGTCAAGTTTGAAACTTTCAAAAATCTCGCAGAAAGTTGTGATGATAATGATGCGACGCTTGGATCTTGCATTCAAGTGAAGCACTTTGACAATCTTTTCTCTCCTGTCTAGTCCCAGAGTCTGGGAAGGGAGTCGTCTAGGAGTTGTGTCAGCTGTCCTCCAAGGAAAAGGAAAAACATGTACGGACAAGATAATGGTGCAAGATAATGAATAATCTTATGATCAGCTAAATCTCAGTCATACTTAAGAGGGGAGAAATTAGGGAGCAACTCTGGAAGTTGTGTCAAGTGAGAGAGAACTTTTGTGAGTTGAGTATCCCCGACTGACTACACTAGTAGATTGTAGCTTAGCCCTCCTTCTCAACTGATGTACATAGTATCAAATATTGAAACATTTCTTCCTCTTTTCCCATCTATTATTTAATTTTTGTCAAAAGTAATATATTTTGTGGTGAGCGGAAATGTTGTCTCTTGTCCTTTCTGCATTCTGCATTGGTATCATGAGGAGCAGAAGAGAGTAGATGAAGAGCTCTACAAGATTTCACATTTCGCTCCTCTCTCCTCACAAAATTTAGAATTATAGATACTCATACTCAAACAATTCTCAGCTATTTTACCTACCTCATTTTATTTACATTTTAATTTTTTTATTGTTTTCTGCCTCTTCTTCTTCTTTCATGCAAATGAGAGATCTAGTTGTAGAAATGTAGGCTGGGAGAGATATTAGGATGCAATGGAAGATGAATGAGGAATTAGCCAAGTGGAGTTGACTTTTTGCTCCTTTGCATGAGTGTTGCGTGACAGGAAAGAGAGAGAATGATGTGTAATGGGCTCTTGTGTAACACAGAGATCTAAGTTGCTGCTCCTCTAATAATAATGATGCGGATTGCATAGTAGTGATGTTGTTAGCAGTTAGCAGTTAGCAGTGGTAGAGCTAGAAGAGAGTCTCCCTTGCAAGCAGCCCAACAAAACGACGAGAGCCGATGAGACGACGATGGACGTTGACTATGTACACAGATACGTACCTACCTATTATCCCGATCAGGATAATATGACTTTTCTCTGCGGCTGCTGCCTCTCATGCTCCTTCAGTTGCTTCTTTTCCAACCATTATTATTATGCTTGTTTTTCGAGCAAGTGGGAACCAAAGAGTACTCCCTTTACTGCACCAGTAGAGCTTCCTTTTATTTTATTTTTTGCTGAGATGCTCCATTTCTTTTCAATTCCATTTTCCATCATTATCATCGCCATGGTGCTAGTCATGATGATCCTCTCTCCTTAGTCTCCGCTGCATACCAACATGATAATAATAATAATAATAATAATAATATGCATACCTCTATGCGCTCCGATACTCGTTACGTTTCGTTTAGTCCAACAAACATTAAAAGGGTTTCGAAAAATGTTTCAAGAAATTTAGTAACAAAAGGAAATCAAGAGGAAGGCGGAGTGGATTGGAGTGGAGTAGTCTTGCAGTGCTTGCTCCTCTTGTTGTCTTGTGGATTGATGATCATGGTGGTGGTGGTGGCGACGGCGGTCGTAGTAGTTGATAATGATTTGGTGATGTCGTCCGTCTCCCATAAGCAGCAGCAGCAGCAAGCAGACTTGTGGTGTTGGTGGTGGTGGCGGTGATGGTGGTGGGATCGATGGGTCATGACCAGTTACGGTGGCTTTGGTACTGGTGCTCCTTCTCCTGCCTTGCATTGCAAGTGTGTGTGCATGTGTGTGTGTGAGTGTCTGTGAGAGTGTCTGTGTGACTGATGAATTATTATTGTTGTTTTTGTGAAGGTGACAAAAAAGAAAGGAAACTCTATTTTCTTCTCATATCAACATTTTTAAGAGGAGCCATAAAAAAGCCACAAAAAAAACATAAAGGAGCCTAAAAATGTATGCTCCTGTTGTCGGTTTGTTGTGACTGATGTGCGTTCCTGTCTTGTGGTGGAGGAGTCAGCAGAGGAGACGAGAAGAGAGTCACCAGTCACCCTTCCTTTCCTCTCATGACTGTCGCTGATAGTAATGGCCACCAGGGCAAAACAATAATGGACTCTAAAGGCCTAAAATATTATTGCCAGTGCCCCTTATCTCTACTACCACCACAGCAGCCGTTTCTTTCTTATCCCGACAAGATAGGCAGACTGTTCCTACACACCCCGGCAATACCCATTGACAATTTTGATAGTACAACTTTTTATTAACCAATCAATTAATCAAACAAAGCATTGCCGTCAAGGGGTCACGCGTCAGTAATTAAATATAAATCCATTACCGTCATTGTTGTTGTTGTTGTGATTCCATTTCTTGTTCATTTTTCGCACGGTAATTAAAAATAATGTAATTAGCCAACTACGATAAGTTTAAGTGTTTTCTAAAATAATCGACACGACAAAATAAGTGTTTAAATTCCATTTACTTGTTCATACACCGTATTAAATGTTAGAATAGTAATAGTTTAGGAAGCAGACCACACACCACCCACGCAATAGGACAGAGACAAGGGGAAAAGGAGGGAGGTGTTAAAAAGCAACATCTAGTGCACTAGCACTACTTGTTCTACTACTTGTTGTTCATGTGTTCATTTTTTTACCACAATAAATATTAGATGACTTGTGCCTCTCCAATCTGTGCACACTACAGGTGTGTGGAGTGAGTGTGTGTCTGTGTCTGTGTGGGAGGCAAGATTTAGAAAGCAAGGTAAATTGTCTTTGTGGTGATTTGTGATAAATTTAGTAATTTAGTCAAGTCGTCTCCTTTCGTGACTCTCCGACGTGGTCGTCCTCGTCGCCTTTTTTGCTACTCACCTCAACTCAAGTCAAAAGTGGCCCTCGTTGTGTTTCCTCCATCCAAAATCCTCATCTATTTGTGTACATTGTTGAGATCAGTTTTGAATGTCAAGTTTATAATAATATTGTTGAGTAGCCTGCGTCTCTCTTTGTTGTCCCTTTGTGTGTGTGTTTTTGTGGGCATCTGCTGTGCTGTGAATCATTCATACTGTACTGAGATTAGATAAATGAGCCTCAGAAAAGTTGTTAGATGAGTGATTTGGAGTATGATCAGAGGAACAACCTTTGGCCAAGGATCAAAAATGCTTTCCGGGTACTGGTCGCCTTCACTTTCTCTCATGTAGGGATCTGCGGCATTGTCGTCGGCTACATGATTCTTGGAGCTTTCCTCTTTCAGTTGGTTATCCTCCACTTACTTCATTTCTAATTATCTCATTTACCATCACCATCAACATGTATGCATGCCATAATGATAAAACTGATTTTTGTTTTTTGTCAGAATGATTGAGAGTCAAGAGGAAGACCCCAAACTGGATCAGGTGCGGCAGTTGCGGGAGGAAACGGCTGACAAGCTTCTCAGTATTGTTCTGAAGTCGAACACCCTGGAAGAGGAGGAGTTTTTCAAGCTGGCGAACATTACAATTTACAACTATACGCTGGACATAGTGACCGCCATCAACAATGGCTTTGAGGGCGAGCCAGCAGACAGGACCAAAAAAATGATTACAAATTCCACGGAGAGGACGGAGGTCGCGTGGAGCTTTTCTGGTGCATTCCTATACTCCCTTACCGTAATTACAACCATAGGTATGCGAAAGAAGTGGAACATTACAAGACACTAGCTACCTACGCCAAAGAGTGTAATTCAAACTACTATTTTTCACAATTGCGTTCGAACACAGGTTACGGTAATTATGCTCCGCGAACACCCTGGGGCAAAGTGATGACTATACTGTACGGCATCGTTGGAATGCCGCTCTTCCTTCTCTACCTCTCCAACATTGGCGACATTCTCGCCAGAGGTTTCAAGTGGACCTTCTCGAGGTGCTGTCAGTGCAAGTAAGGATGCTCATGCAAACTAATAATAATACTACTACTACTAATAATAATAATAGTAATAATAACAATAATAATAAATAAATAAGCTTATTCATCATTCCAGTTGGCAGTTTTTGAAGAGAAGGCGAATAGACGAAAATGGGGACGTGGTGGTGGAGGAACCCGCTCAAGCAGAGGAGGAGGAACAAATCACTGTGCCCATATCTCTATGCCTCACCCTCATGGTCGGCTACATTTGGGGCGGAGGACTCCTCTTTGCCGAGTGGGAGGACTGGTCCGTTCTGGACGCCTCCTACTTTTGCTTCATTAGGTAGCCATTGCATCAAGCACTCAACTTAATCAATTCGAATGAATGAACTCAATTCACTGTGATTTAATCAAACTTAGTAGAGTTTGCGGCAGGCGTCTCGGCTGCGCTCGATGATCATCATCATTTTACGATATCTCTCTTCTACAACAATACAAACAATTGATTACTACTCTTTTTTCACTAAATTTATTTATTATTACGCAAAAATAAAAATAAAACAATGCAATCAAACGATGAAAGCATATACCTCAACTACTCACTTGCTGTCACACCAGGATGGACCGGGACCAGCACCAGCCCGGACTGGAAAACAATTTGGTTGAAACACACGTACTGACCCACGAGGGTGCATCTGGAGTGTCCTTGACTATCTGCACCCTGCCACATAGCTATCTGCTCATGTGATTGCGGTGCCCTACTTGTAGTCGCCCCCCGACTCTCACACAATCTCACCCACGGTTCCTTTTAGCCCTTGGCTAACTGGTCACTAAAAACAATTTGAATTTCGAATGCTTTTTCCCTATTCTGGTCCATTCATGATAGGTACTGGTAATCACAGGGCTGAAGTTACATATGTAGCTGCAATTGTATTGCCCAAGCCCAACAAACATGGGTTGTTGGGTCATCCACATCTCCTTTTAGCGTGTATCCTGTAAGTTGATCAGATTTATCTGACACCTTTTCTCTAATAACCTCAACTAAGCCCTAATTTTCATGAGTATGTAATTGAAATTGAAATTGATTTATTTAAGTCTTTATCAGTGACAACAATAATAGCTGATTTCCAACCGTAAGACCTTTGTTCACAGTAATTCCATAATTTTTTA
>JAHZNC010006958.1:0-21495 GCA_027744095.1 Zhuqinia jingwanae | reverse complement strand
TTTTCCCGCTCGAAAACGGGCCACTTTTCTAGAAAACTTTTAATAGTCAAGTTACGAGAATAGTTACGTCTAATTTGTCGTGAATGAATAAAGTGAGACAAAACCTTATGTTTTCATTGATGAAACATTTCCTTTCGAGTATATTGGTACATGATTTATGCAAATCAGATGACAAATAAACGTTGCGCAGACTTTTTAAACCAGAAACCCTATCAAGTCATCTAAACTTATGCATGTAATAAAGGTCACCATTATTATAATTGTACTTATATTTTTTCCCGGTCGGAGACGGGCCACTTTTCTAGTATAGTATATAATGCAATATGTACACAGATATATACAGTCATCATATGATGACAGTGTGTGATGATGCAGACACACTACATCGATAATAACAACGATATTAGTTTTATATAGTAAAATGGCATCATTGCAATTGCATATTATTATTATTAGTTAGTCAGTTGCTGACTGATGCGATGGTGAGCTATACTGATGTATAGTAAAAAACAACGAAAAAGAGGACAGGGGGAAAGGCTTGGTCGAGAACCACTATTCCATCCATACAGCGTAATATAATAATATTGTTGTATGTCCATCACCCGCCATTTCCGTAGTGTATGTATCAGCCATTTAGTAGCATTAGTAAAGTTGATGATGATAATAATAATAATAATACTAATACTTTATAGCGCTTCTATGCGTCAGCACTATCACAAGTACAGGTAAGTACAGGGAAATTTGTTAATTTTATGAATACTATTGTGATGACTATGACTACAGCAACAACGCAAATGCAAATCCGCCGAGCATAAATACTACTACCGCATTACACAAGAAAGCCCATGTAATTCCCCATTCCTCATCTGCTGCTTGCAATATAACGCTGATAAACGAATTCATGTTTGAGTATAATATGAATTATGGATTCATGTGTTTTTACTTGTGTTACTACTTGCTACAGAACAGCATATACTTTTTACTATTATATTAGTTTACCTATAAGGTGTAGTACATTATATATTTTATATTGTAATCACACCACAACAGCAACTTGAACGACGACGGCAACAATAACAAAACATAAAAACGGTTTGTATGTAACATATTGCCAGTATAAATTGCAATAAAAAGTAGACAAAAAAGCAAATGTGCAGCGACGGACAAAAGTAGAAAACAGGGACGCGCTCTTCTACTTTTCCTTTTTGTTCACTACGACTACGTTATTGCTTTGATAAATAGTTTCTTTTTTCTTGTAGTTTCCATTTGACGAAAAAGGGAGAGGAGGGAGATAATTTTGCAAAGCGTTAGGAAGAAAGGCGTAAAAAACAAATGGACGAAGGCAAAAAAAAACTTAGGCATTGATAAATAAGCACCTACACAACACACACAAGAGTATGAATAATTTGTTGCATTAAATTTAGAGACGAGACGTATTCACTACTTACTGGGATCGCTGCACAAAAAAAGTCGTTTATTTTTGCGGGGGACTTGGCCATGTCGTCCTTTTTTCTATATTATTTTACAAAACGTGTGGGTGTGTCAAAAAAAAATTAACATGCAAAGGTAAATTCAAAACAAGCGATTTCGTTAATTTTTTTCATGGTTTTTTAAAATCCCACAAGGGACAACGGCTCACATTCAAACAAGCGACAAAAAAAATTCTCACAAAATTATTTCAAACCACAGCTCAGTCCGGTACAGTGGATTAAAGTTAATTTGATATCGACATTTTAAAGGTAACCCAATCGACAGCACAACCAAGCCCGACACGAATAAAAAAATACATGTATTATTGAAGCTAAATACTTATTTTAGCAGTTTCTAAGACAGCGGTCCTTGCTGAATCCGTTACAAAGGTTTATTTATAAACATGAGTTTTGCTGTATTTATAATTTATATCTGGCTTATGTGAATAAAATACAATGTATTTTTTTTATCAACAACCAGACTTCCTCTTTGACAAAACATGTAATGTACGTATATAATACGCAATATATATACGGTAGACTTTGAAATGACGTGACAATTTCGTACAATGTTATGTTACATGTAACACTATTAATGTTTTGGTTTGAGAGAGAGAGAGAGAGCAAAAAAGATAATGCTTTCATAAGTAAGTTCGTTATGCTACACGGTGCATCACCTCGCTTTTCATTATACTTTACATTCAGTTTTCTTACTAGTCAGTTCCTTCCTGTGTGCAATACCAAAAAGGCAGGAGGAGGAAGCAAAAAGAGCTAAAACATTTTAGTCGTACGGTACGTCGAGAATGCGGTGTAAATACAACTACGTAGTAGTAGCAGGAAAACAACATAGGTATCAAATTTTTGCTGCTGCTAACATTGCAATATTGCAAGCAAACCGCTTTTAGTAGGAGAGAGAGAGTCGTCACATAAAAAAGCAATAGAAAACTGTGAAGCGTTTTTTGCTCCTTTTTCCTCTGAATTGAGGAGGAAAGCGCAGAAATTACGCATCAAAAAGGAGAATGACTGTTCTGTGTAAGGGTTTTGTACGTGGTAGAGAGAGAGAGAGATAGTTTGATGTGGGGATAATATACGTACGTAAATACAAATACCCCATAAACTGAATAGTATCAACGTACGTATATTATCTACGTATGTATGCATGTATAGCAGACATATATATTCGCAAATTACTTACGGGGAAATACAGAAATGGCATCGATGCAGTGCTCAAATAGGTTGTTATAATATATGAATGTATATATGTGCATAGATACCCCCTAAAATATACATTGCCAGGGGCAATCATTTTAATATGTGATAAGTTTAGCCGAGATAGATTACCAACTGCAAGTTAAGTTAGGAATGTTCACAAATACATTTCAAAATCTCGCATTACATACGGCACCACACACACACACACACATACATACAACCACGAAACATTTATTCGGTTTTCATCTCTCTCTTTCTCTCTCTTATTACTGTCTATTGACAACACTAGTTTTAGGCAAAAACGCAAAGTCCGCTATATTACAATTTACATTGTCAACATCTGGATAAAAATACATGCCATCTATAAAAAAAAGTGCAACACTCAACATTTTGTTGGCTGTTTTTGTACGCTTGATGGTTCGGCTTTAGTTATTTTTTTTGGATGTATATTCATTCGCACGTCGTACATACATATATGTATGTATAGGTATATATCTTTCTTTTCATTTAAATGGTTCATCAATTGTTTTTTCAAGAGAACTTGCTATTTGCAACGCGACGATGATGCCATCATCATCATCATCAGGGAGTAGTGGATGTCGTATTTTTTAGCGTTTTTAAGCGCTCGTGTTTCTCTGAATACAAACGATTAGAGAGCACGAACGAACCCATGTATTAAACTAATACTTTAATATTATGCCATAAAGAAATCAACCCTCTCTTCTGTTGCCACAGCATGACAATGCAATGAACTTGGCAATACGGAAGTACACACACATGCCTAGCTAAATTGGTATAGGTACCTATACATACATATATTGGCAGAGGGGAACAAATTTCATAAGAAGGTAAACATCATATTTAAAATGTATGGAAAAATTTAACTTTTTCTCACATATATTTTACCAACCAACATTTTCTTTCAACTGTCTCTAAATTTATGGATGCACGAGGTTAATTTCCCTAATTCAGAGTCCAATATACCACTGGTTCTTAAATTAAATGGTAAAAAACATAATTTTGGTACGATGATGGTTGTTTCATTAACCAGACGTCATCCAACAAGATGGTATTTTTTAAAGTACTTCCACAAAAAAAAAGACTGGTGGACGCAATGGGTAAAAGTATTAAGTGGGTGCATTAGCATCATTCCTCCGCTACTTTTCAACTCAATACTATAACAACAGTTTGACATTTGATCACGTCCTCCTGCCACTTTTCATTATGATGATATGAAATTTTCTAATTTTCTAAATGATAAAGCGCACAAAAAAAAAATTCCCCACTTTGAAAAAGAGTATTATTAGTATTCCCAGTATTTTTTTTCATTCAAAAAAGAAATAATTTTGCACGACAGCATGTATGCATTACAAACATGAACATAGAGAAGGGAGTCAGTCAGGGAGTGCAACTTTTTGCAGGACATGACATATTACGAGGCTTTTACTCAAAGAGGTTGTTACCTTCTCTCGTGTGTGTATGCATGCAAGTGTGTGTGACTTCGTGTACGGGTAAAATATCAGAATTATTATTTTTTTGCCTGTTGTCTGTGACTCATTCTCTCTCCCCTGCAAAATCTGAAAATTCATTTAAATTATTTATGCATTTCAGTACAATGCTACAGGATTGATTAGTCGAGTAGTAAATATATCTATAAATGTGCACACAATTGTGAGATTGTTCCATACTACTGCACTTCATGCTTCTGATTTTGATGATTCACTCACGCACCCACATTTATAATACTGATATGGCTAAGAAGTGTTAAGTAAGTCCACTTTTTGTAACGCCCTATTTATTAAATCGTTTGATGCAAAACAAAATCTGCACATGGCACTAGGGGAATATAGAGTTAGTCATCCAATCATTATAGCAAAGTTCAAATAGTTACAAACACGCTTAATATATTAAAACGCAGATTATTGTTTTGTTCCAGTAGGTTTTTTTGCTGCTGTTGTTGATAATGATTTTACTTCCGTTCCGTTGTCAGTTCTCGTCGCCATTCTGGCGTAATAAATTATTCAGCAGCAGTAGCAGAGTTAAGTGGAAGTGATGGTGACGAAATGTGCAATATAGCGAGATTGTGTTTTTTTGTCCATAATACCAACCACTCTTTTTGTATGCATCTCTTTGTGTCACCGTTGTTGCTTATTATTGGCATTTTTTTCGCATTTACTCGCAGTAAGATTTATTTTAATTTAATATGATGTCGAGATGGCTACGTTTGACCCTGTTTGGCAGATGATTATGCAAGCCACAACCACCAATCTTTCGCAAACAAATATATTTGATTAATTTTGTCATGATGATATTCATGGTCTAATCAGAAATTGCTTTTCCCTTACTCCAGGACACATATTATACTGCTTTGCTGAATACTTCACTAGAAACAAAACAACAACGACGACAGTGAAAAACACTTGGATTTCTCATTCCATTATTTTATCTTTTTATCAAATTTTCAACATCATTTTTCAACTATATAGAATTTTTTTTCTTATATAATTTTATTAAAAAATGCATGCACGCAAACAAAAATCAAGGTATGTTCTAAACGAAATACCAAAATAATGAGATGCATCATCTTAAGATATTTAAAAACAATTTAAAGTGAAATCATAATATAAAAGTTACCACTCTATTATGTTAATTCTATCTTCTCCAGACGAAGGCTCATTAATTTAATCGCATCTTGGAATCGGCTCCACAATCCTACATAATTGATCTTATTATCATAATTTTTCTATTTGTCATCTCATCCATCACATTAATTCGTGTGCTTGTCTGATAACTATTGTTTTCACATTTATTTCATCACACACGTTATTTCTATAAAAGGTGGCATATAAAAACCTCATAAATCCCTTGTGTCCTTGCAGGTATCAGCGTCATTAAACAAAATCACATTTCCTTCCCTCATATATTTGTGAACGTTAAGTAGTCACCACGCTGCATTGCATGTTAACATGACGTGCAGACTGCAGACTTTTTTCTTGCATTTTTGCTGATTATTTTGCAAAATGTAGCTTAAATGTATGAAGTGATTCGAAGATTATCATGGCACATTATACACTCTCATACACCAAATTTTATTGTACTTTCACCAAAGCAGAATATATATCATAAAGCTTCAGTCAAAATGCAATTCCAAGTTTTGGGAAGGATCTCACAGAGTCATATTCATGTAGCACGACCGTTCTGTTAGAATTTTCTTCGTGCTGTCTCTCACATTTTTTGTTTTGCTACAAGCAATTCAATGCGAAAGAGATTTCATAACAGACAACAAAAATGCTTTTGATGAGTTTTTTTGCTCTATCAAATCAGTAAACATACGTAGTCTAAAAAAATCTCCAAAATATGTCGCTTTAAACTAAAAAAACGTACAGCAAGCGTCATCTTTGTTGACGATTGCCTCTAAAGACTACAAACATTTCTATCACTGCATGCATACATCATATAACATTATTGCTTACATAACAATAATATGCTGCTGCAAAAAGTTGTTCCTATCGTCTTCAAAAAATAATGCTAACAAATTGCTAACATTTTTTCTTCAAATTTCATGGTCTTTCCCTCTTTTGGTAGTATACGTATTTACGTCGCTTTATTGTCGTAGTTTAGCAAATGCTTAAATAAATAACTGCTGAACAATAAAAAATTGTTGGGAATACACATTTGGAGTGTGCACATTAAAGTGGAAAGTCTGCTCCAAAGAATATATACTTTTGTTGTGGAGAGAGGATATAAAAGATAAAAAGGGAAAGGAAGTTTGAATTTTATATATTATCCTTTGTGTATTTATCTACTCATCGTTGTTGTCGTGCTTTATTGTGAGAATTCATCTTAAGTAGTAGCCATCGCAAGAGATGACGATGTTTAGTCGGACACTGTGAAGTCCTTCATGGAACCATAATAAAAAATAAACAGCTGTACATCAATAATAATAATAATAATAATCATCATCTCAATAAAGTAATGATGATTACATGAAGGTGATGATGATGATAATGATAATATTGCACTGTTTCCTTTTTATGCTGACTCGAATATACCAAAGTCTAAATATTATTCTCTAGCGAAAAAAAAGTATGAAAAAAGGATAATATCCAAGCGGAGTAAATGCTCCCCACTACTGCTGCTACATCTGCTCTTGAGGAAGGGAGAGGTGGTTAGATTTGAATTTTTAGGAGTTTACACGCTATATGTTCATTATTATTATTATTATTTTGCTTCACTCTTCTTCGCGCAGGTTCCTCCTGCATACACAATATAAAAAACAAGGGGGTAGCAGTCGACGAGCCGCATAAATATATTGGTGATATGATGATATAATATACTGCGATGGACATGAACCTTTTGAAATAAATTGTGGTGCTAAATTGAAAAAAAAATAAGTACGTGTGTACTATAGTAATCATAATCATCAACGCACAAAATGCTGACTAGTATTATACATGCATTTTTTACTGCTCCTGCTGCCATTGTGTATAATGAACTTTTACATACGTGGATACTAACTGGTGGTGGTAATAATGATGATGCTGAGCTACACAAATAATAAAAAATCAGCAAATATGGCGTCATACACCGGCTTCTCGAGCGTGGCTTGGGCCCAAGTTTCGTTGGTCATTGCCACTGGGAGAGTCTAATACTTTCGCATCTTCTCTCCTAAAAAAAACCAAAGCACCACCAGCAGCAGCAGCAGCAGCATCATATATGCATCATCGTCATGTACCATGGGAAGGAAACTATGTGTGTATGCAGAAAAAAATAGAGAAAAAATAGGATGGAAAAAGTGAAGAAGAGGACTGATGATGATAATGCTAAAACAATTTTTTTTTACTTTTGTGTACGGTTGTGTACGTAAAATTTATAATATTTTATCCACATTGCATGTAGTGTAATCTGTTGTATATTTTGCAGGGTGATAGGGATGGTGGTGGTGGTGGTGTTGGTGCCGCTGTTGCTGCTTTTTTGGTGATAATGATGATGTCACGTACAATGTAATACATATGGAGAGAGCGAGAAAGATAATAATGTGAAATACACAATCACTACTTCTACTACTACTACACTCACAAGAAAAAGTACACACACACACTGTACATAAAATATATATAAAAAATAAATAAATACTTGGCTTTCTTTAAATGCATACACCAGCAGCAGCAGACCATGTATACAAGAGAGTTTGTTTGAGCGTGAATCTACCCGAATGTGTGTGTGAATATAAATATTCTTCTACCATTTTTTTGCAACAATTTTTTCTCTCCTGCTCCCTAGCCTTGATTCAACTTCCATCATTGCGTTTGTCGTTCTGAAGAAGTGAACCCACATGAGCAGCTCCATTTTTTTTACCACCACCACCATCATCATCACGATCTCATCATCGTTCGTCAGCATCAGTACACAAACCATCCGTGATGTAGTATTACTGTTATTATTACTTAGCAGAATGATGATGTTGTTGATGATGATAATATTATGAGGCGGAGGAGGTGGATGAGTACAACACTTTATTCTGTAGCAATGATGGGACTGTCGTTATCAATATAATAGCACAGCGTCAGGCATGTAAAGGAGCAAGTTGAACACACTCAGCAAAACCGAAATAAAAACCGCTTTTTCCATCCATCTTTTCTTCTTTATCTTCTTGTTCTCTCTCTGTTGTAGCAGAGATGATAGTTTCTTTTTAGTTTTTTTTTTCATTTCAGCAAGAAAGTGGCTTTTAACCAAGTAAATGCTGCTCATCTATAAAAAAAAAAGTTGGATCGGATCACAGGCACTTGATTCAAGTCGTCCATGCTTCAAAGTACACAATACATTAATATACGCAAGTTTTTGTGTGATAGCAATGCTTGCATTGCATATTATATCCTCCTAGAGAAGCTTTTGTTTAAGCGGCACAGGGTTTTGATGATCATCATCGTCTTGACGAATTGATTCCTTTGGCGATATTACAATATTATGTATGTATGCATTTATGTACGCTGATGTTGTTGCTGTGTTTTTCTTGGAAGGCGTAAGATATTTTTGCACTGCTGTTTCTGTTTCTTTGATAATACAAAAGGCAAATATGTGAAGAGAAAGAGAGTTCACTACTAAAACTTAAGTACAGCATGTAGAATAAAACACTCAAGAGGAAAAACCAGTATAGTATTTTGTATTTACAAGCATGAAAGTGACGAGAAGCCAGTAAAATTCAAAGAAGCATGACTAAATCCCTAGAAAGAACGCATTCCAATCTATTGACTATCTTTCTCAATTTTTTTTTCTTGTCGGAAAAAATACGCTATTTTTTTTTTGGAGCACTACTCATTCTTTTCTTTTCATGGATGAGCATTGTTATATTGTTATCATCATGATCATCATGATCATGATGTGTAAGCAAAGCATTTTTCCGTTTGAGTAAGATGGTGATGATGATGATGTTCATGCAGCAGCAGATAGTTCAGGTTAATGTTTACAGTATATAACAATTGACTTTAGTTGGTGGAGGCAACGGTGTGGTAGTCAGATGTTACTTTCCAAGTTCCAACAAGAACGCAATGCAATTCTATATAAATATGATTGTACTGACTACTATACATTTATTAAAAGGAAGCATAAGATAAGATGTCATCTTATAGATTGTGACTACATGTTGTGTAGATATAAATACGCGCTAGTATACCTAATAATAATAATAATAGTAATAATAATAACGCAAAACTTTGGGACATCCAACCTTGCAAGTCTCTCTTCTTACTTTTGTTGTTTAATAGAACTAAGAAAAGTGAATTTTTCTTTTCTCAGGTTGAACAACGAACTAGCCGGTGAGAGCGTCTTCATCCTTCTCTCTCTAAAAATTCTTATTGCGTTCTATAGCCACGAAGCAAAGCGAGAGTACTCAACTTTTCATCTCTCTCGGAGGTGATGGTGGCCAAGTTCTAGTACCAACACCAGCTACACGACGATGTTGCCTGTGGCTGGCTCCACGGCTTTGGCCAATATAATAATAAAAAGGGGGAAAGAGCTATGGGGCTCTTTCTAACTCGTTCTCTCTCTCTCTCTCTCTCTCTCTCTCTCGCTGACTCTTCTTGAGGGCCTTATATTTTTTTACAATCACTAGGGATACTGATGTTCGTGGTAGCAGAAGCGGCGCAATGATGAGAGAACAGCAAAGAGGGAGTTTGAAGAAAAAGAAGGGAAAAAACTTATGAGAGTTTCTACATATAAAACTTGCTATGTGTATATTGCTGACCGTGTGGCATGTTGGCATGGCAAAAGCAGAAGAGGCATGATTTTGCAAACCGACGGCGTCATATAAGAAGAACGAAAGATGAACAGTGCAAAGCAGCAATAGCAACAGCGGAATAGTAATGGAATACATGTGAAAAGAGCATCTTTTGCTAAGTAGGTAGAACATAACACTTTTTTATTGTGTAACATAGTAACATATAATATACATACATGTGTATATATATAAATATATATTATTATTTATATAAATATAATCTATATATACAGCAGTAAAAAAGTACATATTATTATTACATGTATGTATGTATACTCCGGCTATTATAGTCCAATTTTGTGTGTGGACGGACAGACTACTTCACTGATTCAATACATGCATATACTACTATTATAGTCCTTCCATTCTTTTTAAGTACTGTATACTTCTCACCGACAACGAAGACGAAGAGAGAGAGAGAGAGTAGTCCCTAATGCGTGGTATTACTGGTTAAGTCCATATAATAGGCATGCCAAGTTAAACAATAGTATAGTAGGATTTAAACAAGTATTGCATCTGAGGCAAAAAAAAGTTTGCTATTAACTTTACTACTACTTGCTTGGCAACAACGGCGCTGTCTATATAACATGTATATTTAATTCTACTCTTGTGGTATTACTTCTTGCTATGCTCTTTTCTCTGCCATCTCTCTATCCCCCTATCTCTTACTACTTTTTGTTATATCCACTGTGACTGTACGAGTTCAACTACTACTGGTGAATGGTGAACTGTGAATCAGCAATCATGTTGGACGCACAAAACAACTGCGATGCGAACATTGTTACGTAAACATCATGGCTAGTAGTAGTAGTAGTAGTAATAGTGGTAGTACAGTGAGGGAAAGGATAAAAAAAGCGAAGCAAAAAAAAGAACGCGAACGTTGAATGTGAGGGAGAGAGCGCCACATCCAGCCAAATAGTTTTTCAACATCATCATCATCATCCACAACGGTTGCCACCAAGTTCATGTAGGCATGCCATGCATAATATCACTCCTCTAGAATGTATATACCATTTTTTTTACAAGGCTCTCTCTACTTCTACTACTATTATATCTCTGTGTTATGCAGAATAATGGAAGGAAACAAAAAGAGCAACTCTCTGATAACTGCCCAAGTAATAATAATAATATGGGGAGAAGTTGCGTCGTCGGTAACTTATACTTTTTATGTTTATGCATTAAGTACATTTGTAGTAGTAATGTGCATATTACATTATGTATATATACCTACACAGTAGTAGTAGTAGTAGCAGCATATCGCATTAAATACAACACACAATACAACAACAATTCTTTTCTTTCCCTCTTGGAACCTTTTATTTCTGCAAAAAAATAATACCCAGTGTGTGCTTAAAAGGAAGG
Source organism: Zhuqinia jingwanae (assembly GCA_027744095.1). Classification (NCBI taxonomy): domain Eukaryota; kingdom Metazoa; phylum Arthropoda; class Collembola; order Entomobryomorpha; family Paronellidae; genus Zhuqinia; species Zhuqinia jingwanae. The sequence continues at coordinate 10,176 of JAHZNC010006958.1, read as the reverse complement.
CAACACAACGAGTCAACTATCATCATATTATGTATATGAAAAAAAATGTATCTGTTTTTATTCTACAAAAATCTCATATTTTTTTTATACAATAGCGTTTTCTCCCTCATCTATGGCTGCAGTTACATGAAAGCATACTTTGTGTAAGATTTTGCAAAAGCAGACCCCCACCAAGCCAACCGCCATTACTGCCAAACAAGCAGCCAGAAGTAGAGCTGAGTTACTTAAAATTATGTTGTTGGAGTTGCCTCTTCTGGCTTTTTTGTAATCTACCTTTTACTCAACTCTCTCGGTCTCATCCTCTTCTGTCCTGGTTTTTTCTTAATGTTGCTTATATAGATGACGATGATGAAATGTAAATTTTTCGTTGGGATATTTTTTTTTCCTGCGTGGCTTGAGTAGTAGTGGCTTGTATCTAGCGTATATAGCCAAGCAAACACCACTCTGAAATAAAGTAGGAGTCATAGCAGCATTTTTTATTTTATTTTTTGCAAAGAGGCGTAGTAATTCAGAATATTATTACTTTATACTTTGTACGTGAATGGCGAGAGAAACATAAGGTCTGTATGATTCACCGAAATGTAATCGGCCATCTGCACATCCATGTATGTGTACACGTCTTATCCTGGTCCTGGCCACCGAGAGAAGACGCGTCTACAATTTTAAATATGCGAAAAATGTCTCTCTCTCTTTAGCCTCCCCGGTATCCTCTAATCATACTTCATGGAACATGAACAACGACAAGGTTGTGTGTATGAGTATATAAAGAATGGACCGTATACAACAGAGTGCACTTCTAACCGCCAGTAATCTAATAAAATGGAAATACTGACAATAATAACAAAATAGAAAAGGGTAGAGGAAAATGGTTTTTGAGTTTTGTGAATAAAGTGCTTGTAAATCTACGGAAGGAAGGAAAAGAGGAGAGAAAGGGACAAAATCTTTATGTTTTGGTATAAAATACAGCAAATTGCAGTATAACTTCTCTATTTTACTCCATGAATAAACGGGAGCGTTCAAAATGCCAATTACCAACAATGAAAAGGGTAATCAACATTAAGCTTCTCTTTAAAACAAATTTTTCAAAAAACAATTGACGTACTCCTTTGCATGTCTTCATTTCAACATTATGCCATGATCAACATTTACAGTTAAAGTAAATACGACTTGACATGAAACTCGCAAGATTTTTTTCCCTTCTGTCGCCAATGTGTTTTATCAATTACAACAAGGTAATATAAAACGGCAAAGAAAAAAAATACATAAATGCATGCAGTTCAAGGAGGGCAATTATAAAAGATAGAATAATAACGGGGCACACTGAGACACGCTAGCTGCAATAGTAAAGAAAGGGAATTTATTATATAGAGAAGTTAGACTGCATATTGTTCGTAAAAGTGAGTAACTCAAGCTAAAGAAGTCAGGCCCTTTTTAAGAACAACGAAAACTACCAAAAAGCAAACGAGTTATTGTCGTATGTACACCGTACGTGCGGAGGAGGTTAGCATTGCTAACTTAGCAATATGCTACGCCAAACAAAGTCAACCACCACAACCAACCAGAAAAAAAGCCTTATATGTTTTGATATATACCTACATATTTATAAAGATATATAATTTAAAAGTACATACATCCATGGTACGTATATAGGAACAAACCATGAAAATGAAATGTTTTTTTCTCAGCGTTGGTAAAACTTTTCCCGTAAATTACACATCACAAGCCGTAATAATGACTGCTTCTGGTTGCTGTTATGCTGTGGCGTGATGCCGTACACATTTCTGCTCTACCCGGGCATGGAGAATATGCTGTTGTTTCAAAACTTGGATTTTGCATATAGTATAAATATTCTGATTTAAGGCAAGGGAAATGTATTATCATTTATTATAAGACAATGCAAATTCTATTAAGCTTATGATGATGATTCACGAATAGTATATCATGTCCATAGATGCTAAAGTAAAAATACTTTAAAGGCACAGTGCAACTTATTATTATATTTATATTGCACGCTTACTTATTGTAACGTTTATTGTCGGATATCCGCACTCTAACTGTTGACGTAATTAGCATGCAACTGCAACTGGGATGATTACATGAAAGTTTTTGTTTTATGCATACAACAACTAAATACTTATATTGCCAGCAAATTTCAGACTGCTGTGTAAGTCAACGAGTTTAAAAAAAAGTAGTTGTCGTCATCATCATGAGTTTCCAGTGAGGAGTACATCTGTAATTATTATATAATACTGAAGAATACTTTTATCATATTCTGCAATTTAAAGGTTTATAAAAGCTACCCATTGAGGTCGTCATGTCGTCATGGTTTAAACAAAAATAGTGGCGATGAAAGGATGACATTGTTGTAAATTGTTGTTATTATTGTTATTAAATAGCATTCAAGTACCATGTTAGTATATCCGTATGTTGTGCGTAAATAATAACTTGGGTACATATATACACTTGGGAGCGCCTATATTCAAATGATCGTATCATTATGAATGCGTATTCTATTTATTCAATTGATAAACAAAAGATAAACACAAAAAAATTAAAATAGCTGTAAAAATCTCCGTTTTTGTTTTGATGTACATACCTACTTATGAATTTAAAGTTCAATATGCAAAGCCATTTTCGTGATGGAAAACTTCAATTGGGACATTGAGGCCCAAAAATGTATTTCACAGTCATATCATCAAATCATTCTTATCTAATAAAAGGTGCCACGCCACGACTGAATGAAACACAAAACGCAAACATCATGGCTCATTTTTTTTTGTTTTAAGGGGTTTAAATGGCATCCGTATTATTTAGTTATTACCTAATAATATTACCTATAATTTAAATACTGAATTGAAGTAATGATAGAAATCAAAATAGGATCTTGTCTCCACATAGTATAGTATGCTCATCCCAATTCATAGAACGTTGCATAGAGTGTATTTACAATGATCATTGTTCCTAAAGGCTGCTACAACAAAATTGCTGGCGAGAAGCTTGCAGACACATGCGCGTACGTAAATATTATAATAAAACATCCCCAATGGCAAGTGCCAATCACTTATTTCACTTCTCTCTGTTAATTCAATGGTGATGTGAAGTGTCCTGCAGTCATTTAACAAATAATAGATTAGGCAAAATGTACAAGCATTTTTACGATTTACGATATGCGTATGTATATCTTGACACTCAGCAAAAAAAGATCACAAGTATTTTTGTAAACTGTGAAGATGTTTTGAATGCATGCTGTCTAAAATATATTTACACAAGTGTATTTTTGTTTAAAGAGACGGCATAGATTATTGATAGTATTCCACCTACAAAAAATTGTGTGAAATTAACTTAAATTAATACTGTTACTTAATGAATAATATTTTAGATTTATGCATCATTCGCATGAAAAATATTGCTGTGAAAATTTCATTTAAAAAATGCAAGGGCAATGATATTGAATTTGACCAGCTGCAAAAGCCCATACTTTGATGGCCTCAGATCTACGGGAATATGTCTCCATATGCATGATTTTTCACTGACACCCAAGCATATGTAAAAATGAATATAGCATGTTGTCACTGAAAAATACTTAGGCAGGCGTAAAATAGAAATGACATAACAGCAACTATAGCAAGTAGGTTGAAGAAGTAGAACATTTTAATTTCTAAATACTGCTGGTTTAACAAAAAAAAAAGCTTGCTCAAGGAGGTTCATACAATAAAAGGTTATAGACCTTTCATTTGAATTTTTTTTTTACCGATTGTATGTAATTGTTACTATCATAAAGTCTGACTGTCACATAATTCATGTTTACTTGCAATAAAAATAATAATATGGCTTTTTAATAATTTAATTATGACACCAAACATAAAGGCTGCATTAATTAAATGTGTTGTGTAGTTCAAATGCACAGAGGGGGAAAAAAAGAAAAAAAAATTAGGAACGTGTTTATTTTGACCCTCTATCGATATTTACACCGAGCGAACCGTATTTAATATGCATACAAGAATATTACATAAAAGTTTTACGTGGAGATTCAAACGTCATCTGTAGCCCAGCTCTAAAAAAAATACTTCCACCAATCCAATTCAATAATAAATGTTCTCTCTTTTGTAGGATCATCCTTTCCGCATTTAGTTACTTGGGACGCCGACGATGGTTTCATGATGATGATAACTGCTCACATAACTTATTTACTTTTTTTTATGACGACTACACAATGATAACTACTTGCCATATGAACTGCTGCTGCTGCTGCTACTGCTGAAAGAATTTATTATTAGACAAGTAATAACTGCTCATCATCAGAAGGGAATCGTTAAAAAAATCGCTGATAAATTGGAAAGGTCATGCACAAACTAACATTCCTGCACTTTTGGTGAGTTATTGCGGTCTGTTTGGATTATATATGATGTTTCAAGGATTGCAAAAAAAATCCATGATACTGTGCTATCAGTATACTCAGTATGTGGTGCATAGTGCGGTGTGTACAGTTGTTGATCTATTATTATATGTGTCTACTGGTTTTCAACGGTATTTGTGGCACTTTTTACGGCCACCATCACAAAAAAGCAATAACATTTTTGCACACACACACCACACACAAACAAACAAAAAACTATAATCCAGAGACACGAGCTAATTTCATGTTTTACGACACAGCTTCAAATATTTATGGGTGGACGGCTATTGCTCGTCATTTCATTTCTCTATATCGCAGAATCCATCATCATCATAGGAAAATCATGAACTTGTGTTTTTAGCCTGGAATTTTCATAACTCGTAGTAATAACTTAACTTACAAAACTTTTTTTTATTAATCCATCAAGCAACACCAGCAGACTGCAAGTCTGCTTGTACACATATAGGTACCTGGGACATTAAAATGGATTAGTTGATGAAAATGTGAGATTAGTATCATCATCACTTTTAAAATTACTTTTTAATGTGTGTCGTTATAAAAAGTGCATATATACATGCATACTTATTAGTGTATATGTACATAACCTGATATAGGTATGTACAAATGGCGTGAGGTGTAGATACACATGTAAACATTTAGTATGTATGTTGTATGTGTTCTCAAATTTACGTTAACCAATAATCAGTATATCAGTGTAGTTTGAAGTTTGTGGTATATATATATTCATACATAACTTCAAGGTTTATATAATATTTATTATTACGCCATATATGTGTCACTTTATGTAGTATCATCAAAATAGATTGACGTAGAGGAATCATCAAAATATGTAGTTTTTCTTCGTAAAAGCAAGGACCATCATACAAAGTCATGAGTCAAAAGTGAAATTCCAATATTATGTACATAATGTAGTAGTAGTATGTGTGTATGTAATATATCTTCCTTCGTAACAAAATATAACGTTTCTCATACTCCCCGAGGATGCAGTGATAAAAAGGAAATTGATTTAAACCCTGCTCAATGAAAGTAGACGCTTCTATTGAATCATATTTTGTCCCTCGGTGTATGTGTTTGTAACGAAATCGAATCCAAACATCAGATTCATATATATTATCAGATGCGAGATTATGAGAACCTCTTCTCCTCCGTTGAGGTATATAGTATACTAGAAAAGTGGCCCGTCTTCGACCGGGAAAAATAATATACAATGTAATAATGTACAATTATAATTATGGTGACCTTGATAGGGTTTCTGGTTAAAAAGTCTGCGCAACGTTCATTTGTCATCTGATTTGCATAAATTATGTACCAATATACTCGAAAGGAAATGTTTTATCAATGAAAACAGACGGTTTTGTCCCACTTCATCTTTTCTAGAAAAGTGGCCCGTTTTCGAGCAGGAAAAAATAATATAAATATAACATTTCCCGGCCAACATATCGCAGTGTAATGTTTCCCGGTGTGAACCGTTCCCGGTATGGACAGTTAACCGTATGGACACTTCCCCGTGTGGACAGTTCCCGGTGTGGACACTTTCCCGTGTGGGCGGTTCCCCGTATAACCTTTACCAGTGTGGACGGTTTCCAGTGTGGACAGTTTCCGGTATAACCTTATCCCGGGTCACCGTTATTATAATTGTACTTAATTATTTTTCCCGGTCGAAGACGGACCATTTTTCCGGGTATAACCCTTATCAACTTGTCGCCAAGTATAGTAACGAAAATATTTATACCTTTCGAATATGTCACATGCCATATACGAACACTTTAAAAAAATTACAACCCTACAAGGTTTGTTGGACATAACTTTAGTATTTTCCTACTTGGTTTTTCCAAACATGACCTATAATTACCGCCATGTTGACACCAATGTTGACACCAATGTTGACACCAATGTTGACACCAATGTTGACACCAATGTTGACACCAATGTTGACACCAAATTTCATGAAGATCAGGCAATCCGTTAAAAAGATTTGACGTGATTTGCACTTTTTTGGCAAATTTTCATGACCCGATAGGGTTTTTTCTCATAACTTTTTTGTTTTTCATCCGATTTTTTCCAAACACAGCTAAAAACATCCGCCTCACCAATACGATCATTTCTGCATAGTTTGGTGCAAGTAGCTTCTATGGTTTGAGAGATCATAGGGAACATTCAAAGATACAGACTTTCACAAATATATATAAGATTATGTATGTTGTGTATTATGTAACGAGAAAATTGTCGGTTCTCAGGAGAAAGGAATGCATTACCGCGTTCACCATTATTTTTCAGGATTGGAACAAAACCATCATACAAATCGACATATTTTGTGATTCTTTTGAAATTTTCACGTCTTTATCAGACATGGAATGATGATGCCACATAGCTTGAAGCACTTTTTATACTATTCTACTGCTGTTTGTTTATAAATAAATTTTTTTAAACGAATTCATGTGTAAGTCACTCCTGATAAGAGTCTGACAATGTAGGTCACAAGCCGCATTATCTGATAATGGTTTTAAAAAAAGTAGTGGCCACGTCAATTTTTGGACGCATGCATGTTTAAAATATGACGAATTGTTCAATTCCAGTAACATAATTATGTAATACATATAATATAATATTGTATAATAATTTTATGAGTAGCATTTCTAGTAGACATATTATTTTGTAAATGTATTAGCAAATCAAAAGCATTCCTTTCAAATAGTAGAGGAAATGAGAAGAAAAAAAACTTATTTATCATCATTCCATTGTATTGTTTTGTTTTGACTGCGCTAATTAGGTCATTCTGCAAGTTACATGATGAATACACACATTTCAGTACGAGTACCACTGCTACTACTACTGTTTCAACATCAATACACACAAATATCTCCAAGTGATAACGTTGTTGTATGCAAGCAAACAAGTGAATAAAAAAAATTACGACCGGGTTACTTTGTTATTTTCAGTTGGATGTATTTTTTATCTCACAATCTTTCGATTGACTCTGGCCTTTTTAGCAACAGTATATTTTGCGATAACATTGTACAAATAAAATACATAATATTGCGTTCAGGCTACTAAAATTGCGGAACCTTATATGAAGACCTTTGTGTTTATTGCGCCGCAAGTAAAACAAACATTTTAGATTAGAGACAGACAGAGAAGAGAGTGACTTGTGAAGGTTTTTTTCTTTTCAATGTTGGTTGACTGTCTAGCCATCATCATCCCATGTTCCAAATAAAAAGCATATTCCTTCCAACTTGCAATAGCGTAACTATAATATTTGGCGTACCGTTTAATACCATTTCACCTACTCAGAAAAAAATTAACCAACGGTCGACGGTTTTGCTGCTTTATTTGACAAAAGTTGTGATGCGGGTCAAGTTATCATTTCAGAACCACAATAACACAATAGCTAAACGTAGAATTTGATTTTTTTTTAAATAAAAAGAAAACTAATTAAATTTTGTCTTAAACGAACAAGGTTGAAAATCTGAAAATCTACTGACTAAGGTGATGATGAAGCGACATAAATGACCGAAAATGGACAACGTATGCAAATCTTGCAATAATCTTGAAAATCTTTGGTGTGAACCACATTTGCGAGCTGACATGGTTAAGTACCTATCTGTCTGTGTGTACTGTTTTAAGTTAAGTACTGTCGCGTCGTCGTCGTGTCAAACAGCCAAAAAGCAGTGAAAGCAAATGATACAAAATACAACACTATGCACGTTCGTATATTAAGAGGAGTGGAGTTGAAATTAGGTACATATTTGTGAATGAAATTGAAGGTATGTGTGTTCAGTCTGGCAGACAATTCCATGCAGAGAGAGAGAGAGAGAGAGAGAGAGAGCGCTATCAATTGAGTAACAACAGTAACAAGTTCTCGCTAAGAAGCTGACTCGACTCAACTAAAAATGTTGTCGCGCTGTTACGTTGTGATTTTGATATACCCCGGAATGTAAAACATTCACCATTAAAAACCATACTTTACGTACAGTTTTTACACTGTATATTATTATTCGTGTGCACGATCAACATCATCGTCACCGGCAAAGAAAAAGTCAAGATGGATGCACTTTAGGTTTCAGACTTTAAACTTGTCTGAGTTTTCCTCTGCTTGCACAAAGCAAAAATACAAATATGAAATGAGGACAAATACTTATCTAGTCCCCACAAGTAGTAGACTGCCTGACCAAACCCACCACCCAGAGAGACAAGGATAATATTTTTGTGCACGCTATATTGTATATTGTCAGTAAATAGTGAAAAAAAAACCATTTTTTTTTGGTCATGATGATGATTCAATATACCACTCACGTTTTCTTCCTTTTTCTCTCTGGTGTATTTACTGATCTAAATATTATTATGCTAAACAAAATGTTATGCACCTCTATTTATACACAACAGGCATCAATCGAGGGTAACACTTACAATTGCCGTGGACGAGTTGTCTGTGAGAAAGCTACACATATTTTGGCACTGTTTCATCATTGAATCTGATCCTAAATATTAAAGTTTGCCTTGTGTCGTCTCTGTCTTGTGTAACATATATGTATATATATAATGTTACTTTTTGGTTGGCTACGTGGGACGTGGGGTTGGGAGTGCATTTTATATATAACAACAACATAACACATCCAATCTGTAAGCAATGCAGAAAAAGAGACGAGGCAAGAAGAAAAAGTCATTCGAAACGAAACAGAGAATAATGTGCAAGATTTGGAGACGAGAAGATTTTAAATAGTTTGCAGATATACGAGTATTATGTACACAACACATGGGAAATAATATGTGTGCAATTTTAAACCTCACAGAGATTGCACTGCATCGGTGTATAAATAATGAGGCGAGCAACACGCGATTTCTATTCTCGGTACTCACAATCACAATCAGTGCATGCATCATAGTTACATGCGCTCAATCCTTTTTCCAAAAAAAAAAAACGTCGAGATAGATTCATTGTTCCAATCCAAACATATTTTATATCCGAATATATGTACTTTCTGGTATTAATGCATCGTATAAAAACATGCAGCGAAACCGTAATAAAACAGTGTAATATTCGGACGGAAATTGAGTATATTGATCAACATTATTGTCCTATTTAGTTTAAGCAGAGTTTAATTGAAAATCAGAGAGAACTTTAACATGTTTGCAAACTGTAGACCAAATTTTTTGTTGTAACATGAAAAACATGAAGACTATCACTAGTAGCTTTTTGCAAATAATTAACATTATGAACCCCATTACAACAAAAATCTCAATTGGTACATTACCACCACTACTACTCCTAAATATCGTGCCATAAATATATATCTTTTACATTCTGCTCTCATCCTTAAATCACATCAGACTGACAGGACAGGCATGTAGACAGAATGACGAGAGAGAGAAAAGATAGGAGGATTGGGTGGTACAGTATGTCGTCCTCTTTCCTAGTCTCTTATTCTTATTCTCATATGTGAAATGAAGAGAGTAATTAAAATCTTCAAAAGACAACTCTATATTGCTTTTACCGTACACAAATAGAATGTTGGAGGAAGATGTCATAAACCAGTACGTAATAAAAATAATAACCCTTTTGTATTATTAAATAGCCATACAAGCTCGAAGGGCTTGGGGCTTGGACTTGTTGCGATCTCTTTGTGTCCGTCCGTCCGTCATGCAATTTTCTCAGAACAAAGTTCAGAGTTCTATTTTCGGCATTCGAATCTACGTGAGTCGGGCATCTGCTGAAAATGTCTGACATCATCATCCCATGGGTTTCTAATACTCCCCGGGGA